>CABHPR010155448.1:0-27869 GCA_902168415.1 Peromyscus melanophrys | reverse complement strand
AAAAAAAAAAACACATTCTCGAAATTCTCTAGCATAAATCTTTCATAGAGTAACTGTCACCTCTAGAGTCCTCTCAAGATGGAAGAGTGATTTTCATGAGATTTCACTGAGGAAAGAACTATCAAGGAGCTAGGTCTCTGAGTTTTCATATGAGCACTTCACAGTTTGTTGGTTATTTCATGTGCTTATAGATATTCAGGGAGACAAAGAAGGAAACAAGAAGTTGGGAACCACCTGAGAATGAACTAACTGATCCTTCCTTTGTTAAAGATTTTGTCTGACTCTTGATCAATTCAGATAAGAAAACTCCCTTTCCCCCTCCTCCCCCACCCCCAACAATTCCTTTGCTTTTAGAGTTTTCTTTCTATTTACCTAGCAACGCTGCAGGTAGGTAAGGGGTAGAAGCCTGTGTCGGAAAGCCAGAGATGCTCAAGGGACACAGAACTCACGAAGGGTGTCATCATCACAGAACAGTTCTTTGTGACAGAGGGTCTCACTACATTAGCAAGCCTGATACTTGTGATGTAGACTGAGCTGAACTCATAGCAATCCACCTGCCTCAGCCTTCCAAGTGCTGGAACTGATGACATGTGCTACCACAAGCCTGCCATAGAACATTTGTTTAACACTAAGGACATACTGTTTCTCTGTTTGCTGTAGACGTTTACATGGACCACAGCCATGCTCAAATTTAAACTGTACAGTTGGGGAACAAAATGAAATATGTTGAAAATGTAGCCATAAAAGGAAGGCTATTCTTGTTTGGGGGAAAAATGGGATTTTCTCTTCAGTGTGCTAACCAAAGGAAGTGATGTGTTTTCTAACTACACTGTCGTTAGACTATTTGGAGACTGCCTCTCCTAGACATTGCGTCTCACTCCCCTTAATTGTTATTTAGGCTTCCTTAAGCAAAACAGGAATATATTCTTTGCGAGTAAGGTGACTCTATTGAGGAGACTGGCATTTCATTTCAAATACAACAATCTTCAAGCTCCAGGGAACAGGTGTTGTTTTCTATGGGTAGCCATTATATGACCTACTACAACTATTGCCATCACTAAGAAAAAGTCAGTCACCAGAACTGACCTATCACAAAGAACATGTAAGACATAAGAAGTGTGTGGCTGTTCAGCCTTATCAGCCTTTCTGTGTTTCCCCTCATCATCAGCTACAGTGCAAGAGCTGTCCCCTCAACCACACTCTGCGTGCAGCCCAGGACACACTGGGCTCAAAGGTTGTTCCATTTGCACCGGGTATAACGTAGGGAGATTAGCTCTTATTCTTTTCTGTAAAAAAAATGCTGTTGCAAGAGGACTGAGCAGATGGCTTAGTGGATAAAGGACACAAGCTTAAGGACTGAAGTTTATGCCCTCAGATCCCACATTAATTCCTGGTGGGCATGGCAACCTGCCTGAAATTCTGGTGTTATGTTGGAAAAACAAGAGATACAGGGACTCAGTTCTGAGCAAGCTGACTAGTTGTGCTCACCCCTATTGTTTGCTCTGGGTGTCTGACAGACTTTGCCTTAATGAATAGGGTGGTGAGTGATGGAAGTCTCCTGATGTCAACTTGTGGCATCTATATGCATATCTACAAGAAACACACACTTGTACCTATACAATGACACATGCAAATGCACGTGCACACACACACACACACACACACACACACACACACACACACACACACTGCAAAAAAAGAAAAAAAAACAGCAATAGAGTTCTCTTGAAATATCTGCATACTCCCTGAGTCCTACCTTATAACAGGCGTAGTAGACAGAAACGTCCCATCTTTGTCCTCAGAACTCATCAGATCCCACCGAATCTGTCCCATGTGACAACTAGATGAGAGAACTCTAATCTATGTATCCCAAAGACAATCAAGCTTGGCAGCAGTGGCTTTATGAATTTTGAGGAGTAATTGATCCCAATTTTTAAGTCTTTGGAGCAACTCAGGCTTTATTTTCACACACACAAAAAAAGTCTACAGGCATAGTATTTCATATGTAATTATATAAAGGCTGATAATTTCAAATGTAACATAAATTATCATTTAGATGTCACAAAAACAGCAATCTCAGAGTGATTTTATTTCAAAAACCTAAACATAGATAGAGGTAGTGAGAGCCTTGGTACCTCTGACTTTAACTGGTCCTGTTGGGCACTTGAGGTTCCTAGCAGGATCCACTGGTTGCCAAGGGTTCCGAACAGCTTTTCATGCGGTATGAATTCACTGAAATATAGTTAGTGATTTTCAGTTTTTATCACCAATCATCATCCTTTCAGAAGTATATTTACAGAGGGGGCCATTCTAGCATCTTTTAAAGCACATCCGTGAACTGTGTCAGCAGCAATGTCATTACATGTATGTCTAGAGTGTTTGGTGATGGTCCCTGAGAGCCTGGATTTTAAGATTGACTTTATTTTTATTATGTGTATGTGTGTGGTGGGAGGTAGGTGGGGGAGGTACATATGGGTGCTGGTGCTCCAGAGAACAGAAGCATCAGATCATCTAGAGCTGCTTTCATAGCCCGTTCTGAGCTACACAAGGGTGCAAAGACCCAACTCAGGTTGTGTGCAAGAGCAGCAAGATGTCTTAACCACTGAGGTAGCTCTACAGCTCAAGGCTGTGAATTTTAATATGCCTAAGAATTGCCATGTGTGTGCATATTTATAACATTGTAAATTTGGTGCTCCAGACATTCATTCAATGGGGAGCAATGGTGATTTAGACTCAGTTTACAGTTCCCTCAGCAACATTCCAGAGCTTCCTTTTTATAATATTCTATAATGGAGCATAACCAACACACAAGGCCAATTCTACAGACTACACCCAGGACAAAAATAGTACATTTGTAATTTGTTGTATGCTGTTGTAAAGAAATGTGTAACTTCAGTTATTGTCTCTTATGATAACTATAATTAATGAGATTTTTCTAATTTGAAAAACACCTTGGATAGAGAGCCTTTATGGGAGGACAAGTCTTTGTCTTATCAAAAAAGGCCATGGAGGTCTGGTCTCCTTGATTTTTGCTTCAACCCCAGATCTCTGTTATTTCTGAATCTGTGTCATATTTTTTCAGCTCAACTTTGTAAAATCCTCTACCAAAGAAAGATCACATGAGCTGTTTCTGAAAAAAAATTGGGACTTACATATCGACAAAAGGACCCAGAGAGCTGCCGTGGGTAGAAATGAGCTGTCTGTGTGGTCACCATGCTTCCATTCCTGCATCCAGAGAGCTGGTTTTTATTGCAGAGAGTCAAAGCACCTTAATGAGCTGTGTTTAAAAATCTCACTTATATCATCTACTTTTATCTGCATTCTTCCAAATAAAAATTTAAAAAATACCAGGGTAAGAATGGTGAACCTATATTTGAATTATGGTTTTCTTCATAGGGATTTCAGAGCAAAGGCCTGCTTCAGAAGTTCAGAGTGAGAGGTCATTTAATAAGATCATAATGATCAGTTGTCCCCAGGGAACTAGGACAGAACTGGCCGTGTGTAGCAAGCGCTGCTCTCACAGAGAGCATCAGGATCCTCAGAAGTGGGGTGGCCTTGCTTTTTTTTCACCCTGGAAAATACTTATTACCAATCTGTGGTGCTCCCTGAGATGACTATTTCTGAGTTTGTCCTCAATAAAGCATCCAGGATCATAAGAGCAATGCTAACACAAAAGACACATGGACTTAAGATAGAGCTTTACATGGGTCACACCTGAAAACACACAGAATTTGTACAAATAATCAAATTTTCCCTTTTCAACCTGCCATGGTATGTTTTCTTGAAAGCAACATTCATCCTTCAGATTGTGGTTTTCGTCACATTTTGTAGAGTTTGCCTCATATAAATTACAATTACAATGGTAAGGCCCTAAAGAATCTGAATAGTATAATAAAAATTTGCCCTACTAAATGTATCAAAGTTTAGCCTCTGAAAGTGATAACTGGAACATTGTTGTAAGCAACTACATAATACTTTTTAGAGTAATACATCATTAAGTCCAAATATAATACATTTGAAACCAAAGGGAAAAAATAATCAGATTTTTTAACAAAGCTATGTCACTGAACCATTGGTAAAAATAGAAATGAAGTTAATATAGTAACATGAAACTTGTGAAAAGTAAGTGAAAATAGTACACATTTAATTAGCATGTGTCTGAAAAAACATCAAAAGGATAATATGCCTAGAGATTGTACTAACATGTCTAATATACACATTAAAAATGTTCTTGGAATAAAATGTGCAGTTGCATGGTCAAACAATATTTTTGAGAAACAATCAACTGGAATGAATTGAAAAGTAAAACAAGTTAAAGAGTTGAAAGTTTACCATTTTGATCTTTGCAAAGAATAAATATTCATGATCCAGTAAATAAGTCCTCTCCCATGTTCACGCACAACCCTAGCCAAACAATGGGCCACATTTTTTTTTTTTTTTTAGTTTTTTTCAAGACAAGGTTTCTCTGTGTAGCTTTGTGCCTTTCCTGGAACTTGCTTTGGAGATCAGGCTGGCCTCGAACTCACAGAGATCCGCCTGCCTCTGCCTCCTGAGTGCTGGGATTAAAGGCGTGCGCCACCACTGCCCGGCTTCACATTTTTTTAAAGACCTGAAGTAGGAGGGAGACTTGCTAGAAAGAGAAATGGGTTCAGAGGAACTGGAAGGTTCTGAGAGGAGGTGATACAGAATAAATATGAACTAAATACATTATATAAGTGTATGAAATTGTCAGCAAATGCATTTGAAAATTTGTGATTTTTATTTTTCCTACATTTTTATGAGGTCTTTGAGAACTTTGCACATTGTATTTTGGTATTATTCACCATCCTCTCCTGTCTCCTAAGTCCACCACATTACTGAACACCCAAATGTGTCCTCTTATATTTTATAGCCAGCAGGTCCAACCTGCTTTCACCATATACTCTTGAGTGTGTGGACTTCACTGGTGGATGGTCAACCCAATAAGCCTGTACTCTTTAAGGATACTGACACTCCCTCTACTAGAATTCATCAATAGCACTTTAGCTGGAGGGGTAGTTTATGCCCATCTCCATCTTCATGCTAGAATTTTTGTCTAGCTTTGTCTTGTACAGATTTTGTGCATACTTTCCCAACTGCTATTAATCTATGTGCACAACCATCCTGCTGTGTCTGAAACACACTGATTTTTGTAGTCACCCATCTTTGGCTTTCACATTACTTCCAAGCCCTCTTCCACAATTATCGGTGAGCTTTGAGAGGAGAGGGGTGATAAAGATGTCTCTCATTTAATGCTTAGGGCCTCTACAGTGCTGTAGGCATGTTGTGCAGCCATTGGCTCTGAATTGAGACAATGTCCCCTGGAGGGAGGCTCACATGATGGCTCAGGGAATAAACTAAGCTTACAAGGTGCATGACTTTCCTTAAACTTAAGATTTATCAAGCCCTGGAAAGGTTGTTATTGCTGAGGAAGGAGGCTTTGGAGAACTTATGAAAGCTGGGCAGAGAGCTCTATGGAATGGGCTTTCATGAGTCATCACCCATGTAGGGGTGAGCCTTTTGGTGACTCAGCTGCTTTTGGGCCACCCATACTCTTGTAGGCAACTTCATGAGCATAGCTGCTCCACTAAGCTAGACTTTTGTGGAATCCTGTCTTGATTCTGCCATCCGTGCCATATCTGAGATGAACAGACACGTGTTCACATCTTCTCCAAGAAAAGCCACTGAGCAGGAGATCCAGATATGAATGGGCCAAGGGATGTTTTCCAATTGCCAAGGCTTTGTGCAGGTCATTTTATGTTACATTGATCTTTGAAGTTTTTTCTTACTTTTTTGCACAATTATGAAATAATTTAAATATATGCACATATGAAAGCATAAAACAATAAAAATTATCTTACACACACATAAAATGATATTTTGGCTTATGAATTAGTTGTCAAGGAACAATGTATGTTAATTTTGGTCAAGGTTAAAAACAAATACGTTGAACTTCCATTGCAAACTTAAAGGCAGCTCAAAACACCTTTGCCTAAACTGAAACAATGGAGATATTCCTAACACGATAAAACATTATTTTGTAAATGTGAATCTAAGGCCACAATTAATGGTGAGAAAGGAAGGTCATTCTCTACCTGCCCTGAAAAAGAAATGTTGCCAGTAATATTCCTATTTGATGCATCTTCTATATACTAATGTTTGTTTTAAAGACTAACACTTAGAAACATTGGAAAAATGAAATTGTATTATGTTTATACACAATCTAACGGTATGCACAGTGCTATGTAGGTCAGTAAAAATCTAGTAGAATAAAAACATCCTAAAAGGTGGTTGATTACATTATTAATAGATACCTCAATTAGAGACAAATAATTAATGAAATAAAATTACAATTCAGTAGATCAGTAATAGAGACATAATGTCTTAAAACAAGGATAAGTAGCAAGGTATTATATATTATAGCAAGGTATAGAAAACAAAAGAAGTCTTCAAATTTCACTGAAGAGCAGGATGGACTTGGATAGATGATGATTTAAACTTCGTTTTAAAAGCAAGAGATTTAATTGTTTTTATTTTTCCCCAAAACAATGAAAATCATGTGTAATTTGAATCTGAGAGTATCAACAAGATTTTGAAACACTTTAAAAAATACTACTAACAGCTTTTTAGGGATGTCAAAATATCTAGAAAAGTTATAAAATGATTTTAAAAAGTAGAGAACCTTTCAGATAGTATGCAATTTTAGGGATAAATAATTAAAAAATAGTTTCATCTTGAGAATATAGTGGTCGTCAGTAAACAAAGCAATATCTAAAGAGGCAAAATTATAATTAAAATGAATACAATATAAAAATATTTGGGACATAGCTTATCTACATAGCTAAAAATGGTAAAAACTAAAAGAGTAATCACAAGAGAAAATAATCTCTAGAGAAGTTAGTCAGGTAAAGAGCTGACTTCTTCAGTATACACAATGTGTTTGTGACAGAAACCTTACAGAGGGAAAAAGATGGGTAAAGAATATAAGAAGAGGTTACAAAAAAAAAGAAATGTAAATGATTATCAATCATTCTCATAAATAATCACTGAAATGAATATTTAAATGAGACATTATTAAGAGTGGTAAAAATATAAATTTCTATAACATTGAGAACTGATAGGCAGATTGGGAAATGTAAACCAGTGTTCCTGTGATAAGAATATAAATTGGTACACAGTTTTCAGAATAGGTTTTATTTTATTTATTTGTCTGTGTGTATGAGAGCAGGGAGAGAATATATGCATATGCGTGTACAAATGCATGCCCGTGAATGTGAGGAAGGCCTGCAAAGGGCATAAGATCCCTTAGAGCTGAAGTGACAGTCATTAACAGACATCCAGGTTGTTATATAAGTACTGGGATCCAGTTTCCACCTGCTTTATTGCCAAGCAAGCATTGTTAAGCAGTGAGCCATCTAGCCAGCCTCTGGCACACATTTTTAAGTGAAAATTTGGGAATGGCCAGCAAGTTTTTTTTTTTTTTTTTTTTTTTAGCTTATCTATTCATTGAGCTATCCATTTTCCCTAGATATTCTTTTTTGTGTGCATAAGCATGTCTGTAGTATGGAAGCTTTGTAAAAATGTTCTTATTAGCAAGAAACTGAGAAACTGAATAAACATAAGCAAATCTGCTAATTGTTCCACTTGGATAAAGAAAAGTGTGTGTATACGTAAGAAGTTATCTCAAAATATGTTGAAAAGCAAATTAAATAACTATGATTCCATTTGTGTAAAAACCACTAGAAGAACATACAGTCATATGAATTTAACAGTGAGAGCATCTTCAGCTTGAAAATGAGAGTCAGCACTTGGACAAGGAATATTTATGTTCTCCTGCTTTTATGACCAGATATCTGACTTGCTCATCAAGCAAAATGCACTATATTAGTTGTCAGCCTAATAACAATGTCTTTCTACATAGTGCACAAAAGAGAAGGATGAAAGAATGTTTCACCTTGTCCCTCTGGAATTTTACTACAGTCTGAAGAAGTATTAGAGATACCAGCAGAGAAGTGGGATTTGATGACAATGATTCCTTGATAATCCTCAGTACTCTCCATTACTGGGTCCTTACCATATGGCAAGGAATGGCAAGTATGTTCTCTATACTTATTACAGAGAACACAGAGAACAGAAACTGTTTCAAGGCCTTCAAAGAAGATATAAATACACACACTTTACATGTACAACATTATTCTAGTTAAATCCATTATTTTGTACTATAGATACGTGTTAATTAAAAGTGTGTTTTATGGTAAAAAGAGAAAAGAAAAGAAAAGAAAAGAAAAAGAAAAAGAAAGGAAAGGAAAAATGAGACAATGTTAAATTCAATGGGTCCAAGCACATATTTTGCTTTTCAAATTTGCTATGTAACCTCTTGCAACCATTAAACCTCTCAGCCTCGCTTTCTCATCTATAAAATGAAAATAACAGCCTTTGACAATTCAGAGTTACAAAAGAAACTTTAGGAACTCTGATATAATAGAAATAGTTTTGTTTTGTTTAAAAGAGACCCATCCTACCTCACTTTCCGCTCCCTCTTTACTATTGTCTAGGCAGATAGTTTTAATCAGTAGAGTTCTCAATCAATGATGGAATGAGATGAATGCTATTCTGACATGATGTGGATTTGTAGACAAGGAATTAAAAATGAAACCTCATAATGTCACATTCTAACTTCACTGTTTCTTCATGCTAAATGTCAACCAAACACATCTATCTCTTCTCTCTCTTCTGTTTTCTGGCATCTGTCCCTTTCTGCTAGTTACTATTTGCTCATTTAAAATAGTTTTCACTGTATTTGTTGAAATTACTGAACTTCTATTGAAGACATTGTCTGCTCAGTGATTCTCTGAGCAATGATATATTATATTCACTAAGATCAGAGACTAATTTAGAAAATGAAAGATGTACACACAAATGTGCCCTGGGAAATCGTTGTCTAACTTTTGTTTTGTTTTGTTTTTTTGAGACAGGGTTTCTCTGTGTAGTTTGGGTGCCTGTCCTGGATCTTGCTCTGTAGACCAGGCTGGCCTCAAACTCACAGAGATCTGCCTGGCTCTCCCTCCCCAGTGCTGGGATTAAAGGCATGTGCCACCACCACCCGGCCATTGTTGTCTATCTTTTGACAGTAATGTTTGCTTAGAGAAGAATGAAGTTAGCCTGTGTTAATTTGAATGTTTTTTAAGAGAAAATTTCAATTTACCTTGCCTGTAAGAATCACAATTTTTCTACATGAAAAAGTATAAACTGTGTGTTTTGGGAGGAGGTGTCAGAATAATTCTTTCCAAGCCTTCTTTTTACTATTTCTCATAAGATCTCTCCTCTACATCTAATCATCTAATGTGATCAATTGCTTGCCTTATTAAATTATCTCCCTTGTGTCTTTACTTAGAAAAGTACTTCTCTCTACTGCTGAGGGTCCTTTCTGCTGTACTCCCAAATAAGCTCCTCCTCCACAATGTCAGTCATGGTGACAACTATTGACATTAAATTCAGTGGCATTGAATGGCATTAAAAATTACTCTGAGCTTCAGTGATTTGCTCTTTCTGGCTTTCACTTTTCTTTTGCAAAATTAAGCAGTTGAACAATTCAGTTTATTTCACAATTATTTCACTAAGGACCACTACAAACAGGGCACTTTCCTATAGTCTAAGGATTCAGAGATTTTTTTAAAAAAAGAAGAAAGGAAGGAAGGAAGGAAGGAAGGAAGGAAGGAAGGAAGGAAGGAAGAAGGAAGGAAGGAAGGGAAAAAGGATTACAGTTTGCCACTCCCTTGCAGTGGGGAGAGATATGCACTAGCAAAGAAACTGTGTGTATTTTACAGTGAGTTAAATGATGATAAATGCTATGGAGGAAACAGGTGAAGAGTAGGGAATTGAAGTGCTAGAAGCAGTGTAGCAATTGGGTTACAACTTTCAATGAAGACAAATTTCTTCCTCTAATGTTCCAAGTATTTATGCATTTGTACATTTGTCTCAGGAAGATGATAAGTTCCAGGGCAATGGTACATGCATAATTAATGTCTGTGGTTGCATGCTGTGAGGAATATGGAATAGTGAATGAGAGTTAAGTTTTCTAGCCAGAAAAATATTGGACAATAATTCCAGATCTGCAACTAACTAGCTCTGAGAACAAACAAGCTTCTTACTCTCTTTAATGCCCTGTTTGTTCCTCTATAGGGTAAAACTGTCTATTCTATATGGTTATTATGAGCATAAAATTAGTATGCTAGCTGACCTATCCTAAGTACTTAGCCATAGGAAGCTATTCTTTATTACACATAAAAAGTTGGTACATAACTTTATTGTATAAATAAAAGATAAATATTGAATAATAAAGGACATATTAAGTTAGTCCCTAAAACAAAATATATTATCATAAACAAACTCTCTAAAATGTTTTACTTCCTAAGACATACTTTAGATACTATATAAACCAAACCAACCTCCCATTAAACTAAATAAAATAAAAAACAAAAACCTATACAGCCAAAGGTAGTTGTTGGAACTATTTACAAATTCTAAACAAGGTCTATAAATTATACCAGGATCTTGAAATAATATTAGTTTTCTGATGTTGAGAATTGTACTGTGATTATGTAGAATAATAACTTCATTTTCCAAAAAATTATACTGAAGAACTCATGAGTAAAGGATCATAATGCTTGCACCTGACTTTCAATCTGTTCAGAGTAAATGCATATGTATGCAAGCAGACACATATGCACAACTATGTTTATATAAGCACACATGCTATCAACTTTTTGGCCAACCTATATAGATCTGTCTTAGAGACCTGGAATTTGAAAACCCCAAAGAATGGGGCTGACTATAGTCTAATGCTGTAGACAACCTTACTTACTCAGTTTCTGTGTACTTTCAAACATGAAGGAAACAATGATCCAAGGAAGGTTATTTGAGTTCAGAAATACATGACCAGAAAAACATGTAAATAAATGTGAGTAAGCACATACTAAATACTAACAGAGTGCTCCTTTCCAGAACTTTCTCAGGACAGACCAGTTCAAGCACAATTTCCTGACACATACTATAGATTAAATCTGGAAAAGCAAGAAAGCAAGGCAGAAGGCCAAATCCAGTTTCAGGGTACACTGACTAGATTGGGCTCTATAGCTATGACCTAATGTCCAACAAGAATAAACATATCATACAAATTGAATGTAAATGTTTGTCACAGGAGGCACAAAATCATGCCCAAGAACAATCCATGGAACAAAATGCACCTGAGGTAAAAAGCCCTTTGCCTTTTTTCCTGGACCCTCTCTCACAGTTCCCCAGGGCATTGTTCACCAAGGGTCATTCTTTTGACCACATTCAGACAATGTACATATTTGAAAATATGGGTTAAAATAATATATGAAATTTCACCACTTGTTTATAAATGTGAAATTGATTCATTTTTTTTTAAACCAGGCATGATGGTGTTCTTCTGGAACTCAATCAGTCCAGGGATTAAGTGGGGGTAGATTGCAAGTCCAAGGCTAGCTTTGGATGCATATAAACCAACTGATAAAACATACACATTTTTTTAAGGTGAAAAAAAAATACAGATTTAGAATTACCCAGTTGAACTCATTTTAGGTCATCAGCTTTGCTTTCCTGCTTTCCCAGGTTACCAATTTTGTTCATTCAAAGAATCATAATCAGAAGACAGTAGAACATAATAACTTTTTCTGTCAGTCCTGACTCAGGTTTTGACTTTAACCCCTTTACTGGTATAGAGTCTTCATAGCCTGCTCCATCTGGTGCTTTGAAGACCTTGACAGCCATGGTGAACACAGAGTGTTATTTTCTTTAGTCTTCTTCACAGCTCAGTGGCCAGGGGAACTTGATGATGATGTAGTGGGTGAGCTTGCTTCTCCAGAGGGTACTTTTTCGGGGTATTTGGACAGACTCTGGAACTGCAGTATCTTGAGCCACTGGAATTTGGGTGACATGCTGACCCTTTTCCTTTTGTGGTTGCAGACACCATCCAGCACTGCTTGATCAGCTTTTAAAATCTTGCATTCTTCGCTTTGAGAGACATCTTGAGCAAAAAGCAAAGTGCAGAAGGGTTTAAAGGAAGTAAGGCTGACTATGAATGACATGTTCTGTCCTCAAAAACTCCATTCAAAATATGCCATTGTACAAGAAAAGCAGAAGTCATGCTGTAGCTGATTATGCAAAGTCCTATTTTGTTTACCTTTACCACGGACATACGCATGTGCTGTTCCAGTGGGTGTGTTCCTCAACCTGCTGAGTATTGGGAGACTAATGTGGCCTACTAGAGTCACATTCAAGCATCAAACAACTTAAAGTTTTCATTATCACACTCTCAAGTGTTTTTTTAAAAATGAAAATGAAAGTACAGACTCTCAACCTTCTACCCTCTTTGGGTATCACTAATTCCTTACAATTTTGTATTCTTTCCTAACTAACTCAAAACTTTTCCATATTGTAGATATTCTAAGAAATAACATAGATGGAGTAATTAAATGAAAACCAAGTCACACAAGCAACTACACCTTTTTATATTATCTTAAGATGTTTGTGCAATTTATAACGAGACTACAGGTGTTTCTGTTTTAATATAAAAAGAGCTGTTATTTTTCTCCTTTGTTCTGCCTGTGTTATTATTTTAAAAGAGCCACACAAGCATGCATTCAGGACTACACACACACACACACACACACACACACACACACACACACTTTGCTGTCTATCTAGAAAGACCCCTTTTCAAAGAAAGAAAAAAAAATCCAAATAAGAGCCCCTCTAATCAGTTACAAGAGTGCTGTAGCAATTACTTCCCTACGGGGTGACCTTTTCATCTTTTAATGGCATTTTGGAATAAAATCGCCCTAACAAGTTGGGAGTGCTCTGTGTGTCACATTTCCAGTTCTATTTTTTTCTGTTGTTGGCACTGAATAAGGCCTAATGTATTCATGACCTAATTAGAGTAATTTTTGAATAATAATGACCTCCTGGGGGGAAACTTTTTTCTTCTCGGTACTATTCAGACACATTAACTAGAACAAGTGTTTCTTCATTTTTAAGTGTCTCTCTGGTTATTAGAAGTATTTTGCTTCATTTAAAATGGAAATGATGTAACAGGAATCCCTAAAGGAAATGAGAAGCACTTTGTTTGATTTTCACAATGCATTCTTCCCAATAATGCTGTGTTCCTGTTGCATTACTGCTGAGGTATTCATCCTGTCACTCATGAGCGTTACTGGAGCCAGGAAAGACATATCACCACACTCAGAGGACAGATTAGATGATGCCAACAGCACTAACGACAACCGTGGCTCCGAGCTTCTGAATCACTTGCAGAACGACTGTCGTGCCAACCACCTTCTTCACCACTTTATCCTTCTCAAATGTAAAAATAAAGGAGAAGGCACAGAAAAACAAATCAATATTGACACTATATGGGAACTTATAGATCCTCCTCAACCTATGCATCCTAAATAGTTGTCTTTTGTTTCAATGAAATTGAAATACTTACTATTATTTTGTATGTATGAGTGTCTGAGTACCTATAACATATGCTTTCCCATAAGAGACCCACAGAGCTGACAGACAGAGGATTCCTGGCTTCTCCAACGGAAGCTCACACTGTCCACTCATCCATCTGCCCATCAAGGTCTGCTTGTCTCATAATGCAACTTGACTCCTCTCTTTCACACGACCTAGTACTTTTAGTCTCTCTGGATTGTCACTTGTAATTAAAGTGCTAGTATTCCTGAGCTCTGCTTCTACTTCTCCGTTCAATAGAAACCTAGCCACTACTTGAGGGAGGATCTAGATATTGTCATATTTGACTTGCAGAGTAATTGTGGCTCTTTTTTCTCCACATTCTACCTAAAGTAGTTACCCAAGGTTATGTTGAGGTTCCTGCTTCTCATTGCCTCTTTTAAATCATTCTCTTCACCTCTTCTTTTGATATCCTTGAATGGGATTAATGATTTATTAATTAACCAAAAAGAAACCATTTTTTTCTTGTTATCCCCTTCTGTCATGTGAGAATAGTCTTTGGCCTTTCTCCTGCACATGCACCAAAGCATCATCTTATAACCAGGGAGTGAGCTCTACCAGACAGTGCATCTGCCACACCTTCCATCTTGAACTTCCCAGCCTCAGAATCATAGAGAAATAAATTACCCTTATTTTTAAACTATCCACTTTTAGGCACTTTATATGATCCCCAAAATACTGAAATAAATGTCATAGCCATCAGAGGGAAAATGAAATTCCTTCCAATGAAGTGATCCTGAACCAACTGAAACTTTGTGGCAAAAAATCAAAAAAAGAAAAAAAGAAAGAAATAATAGGAGTCTACTCCAACATTTATCACATGCATAACAATTGATTCAAGGAGGATCAGACATCTAAACATAAAAGCTGAAATTGTAAACCTCTTGAGCAGAAAATAGGAGAATACAAAGAATGCTGAGACTCTGATGAGATTTCTTACATTGAAAAGAAGCCACTAATCATAAACTGGCTAATTTGGACTTCATTGAAACTTAAAACTTCAGTTTATCAAATGACACCATTAAGAAAAATAATAAACAGGCAGCCCAGAATGGAGTTAAATTTTTCTTACAAAAATCTACAAAGAACTCGTATCCAAATTATTTCAAATATTCTGGCAATGGAACAATATAGAGATAAACAATTCACTGGAACTAATGGGAAAGTACTTGAAGAACACTTCACAAAGAAAGGAGTGTGGATGGCTAATATGTTTGTGAAAAAGCAATTGCAGCCATTTATCATCACGAAAACTAAAATGATAGTCATGAGACGGCATTTCACACTTAACAGGATGGAAATAATGTTAAACATTAGGAGAGGGAGGCAAGCACTCTCAGCTGCTGCAGGTGGGAGGAAAGTGGCTCTGTACTGTTAGAAAAACAATAGCAATTCCTCAGGATGTTAGGCTTGCATGTGCCCTGTGTCCCCACAACCACATTCCACAGGAACTAAAGTATCTAGCCTTGATAAGGGCGATCAGAGCAACTTTTCTCATAGTGACTTAAACTGCAAATCACTCATCTCCACAGCAGTTAGAAAAAGAGAAAATATTTTTTGGAATATTCATCTAACAGAACAACAACAACAAAGAATCAGCAGTAGGAGACAAAGAACAGAAAACAATGACAAAGAAATATCAAAAATGTTTTAAGCGAAAGAATTCAGGCATCAAAAAGGATGTACCATTGCATTTAATATAAAGGGGATTCCAGAAGAGGAGGAAAACCTATGACATGTAGGCTAAAGGAGTGACTCTGGGCTTGATAAGAGATTGTCTGAGAATGGGCATGAGTTTTGTGGATACAAATATTTTACAGTTCCATGGGGTCAAGTTTACACAAGGGTTTGGTGAAAACTCCTCATAGTGTTCAGTTATTATCTTTCTTTTTCACTCTATAATATTATACCTGCTAAAGTATAAACATACTGAAAATAAAAATACCTGCAGAAAGTGCACCTTCCTTACCTGAGATGTTGAAAGGCCATTCTCCTCTACCATAAGCTATTAATCTCCATGATATAATATCTATGTAGACATGCAACCCAAGATAGCTTTAGCCCAAGTGACTAGCAATATTTAGACCTTCCTTCTGCTTGCCCACTAGCTGAAAACAGTTAAGTCTGGACCCTGGGCAAATCTCAGCTCTAAGAACTGGCAGATTTGTGGTTTCTGAGTCCTTGGAAATCTACTTATAACCTAAAGAAAAGTAATATACAGTTTGGGAAGGAAATTAATGTGTGTGTTGTCATTCTAAACTCAGAAATATCCAAATATTCATATATAAATGATGAGCAGATGTGTCATTTCAAATTAAGATGATCATACTTCTGAATTTCTAATATATTTTGGGTTCCCATTTACAAGCTCTCTTCTAAGCTCATTGTATTAGTCAGTGTTCTCTAGAGGAACAGACCAGCTAGAATCAAAACACACACACACACACACACACACACACACACACACACACACTACAGACTATTGTTCAGCTAGTCCAACAATGGCTGTCTATCAACAGAAAGTCAAAAAATCTAGTAGCTGTTCAGTCCACCAGGCTAGATGTCTCAGCTGGTCTTCGGTCCATGCAAGAATCCCAATAAAGTAGGCTTTAATGCCAGTGAAGGAATAGACTTGCCAGCTCGAATGAGAACAAACAGGCAAAGAGGAAGCTCTTCCTTCTTTCATGTCCATTATATAGGCTGCCACCAGAAGGTGTGGCCTAGAATTAGCATGGATTGTTTCACCTCAGAAGATCTGGATTTAGGTTGATCTTCCCACTTTAGATTTTGAATCAAGAAAAATGCTTCATAGGTGTACCCAGACACTTGTGTCTTAGTTAATTCCAGATATAAAGTTGACAACCAACAATAGCCATCATAGTCATCTTCATTTTAGTTAGTTTTGCTTCAGATATGGGTTCCTAAACCCATGGTACACAAAATAATTCAACATGAAACTTTAGAAACCAACTCAGTTTCTTAAGAAGTATGTGAATGAGTGATCTCTGTAAAGTATTATAGTAAGCTCTGTAAAAAATAAAATTAAAAAAAAAAACACATAAGTTTCAATTTGAAGGTATTTTGTGTCCACTTGGACCTTTTGTGCCAGTACTAACCTTAACAAGAAGTTGGGAATAAATAAATAAACCTTATGACCAACTAAGAGATTACTCAGCACTGTTTTTTTTTTCCTGAAATTTAAGTGTTATTAAATTGGCCCAATTGATTTGCCTTCCTGCCTTATAAAAATCACCTTAAAGGATGACAAACTCATAATTTTACAAGTATAAATTTAAATTTAAAACATATCATAAATTTAAAACATATAAATTTAAAAGTATCTTTCACGTACAAAACTGTTCAGTACCTGAATTTGGATAATAGTAAAGCAAATATCAATTTCAGGTATAAAAGACAGCATATAGTTTTAAATTTATACAGGATTTTTTTCTTTGTTTGTTTTATAATGCAAGTTTAGAGCAAGGAATGCTTTTAAGTGCATCAAACTCTTCCATATTGCTGAGTTTGGCCAATGATAATTTGGACAAGTAAGGGGAAAAGATTTGTGGCTTTATGCTATTACGTTAGATTTCCTTTAAGATGTTGTGCAACACAAATCAGCCCCAATTCCTCAGCAGGTGTATAGGTATAAGGGCCTGAGTATTTATGATGCCGTCTCAAATTGCAATCATCTCTTTAGCTCATACTTTAATTGCACTGGAAAATTCACTCCTAAATAGAGCCATGAGATGTGCACGTGGATTATGAATTTATGTATGTGGATTATGGTGTTATGCATTTGAGAGGGGAAAAAAGCACAGATGGTTAGGCTCCATAAACTACTTCATTGGTGTATCAAATAAGCCCAGGTACAATTTAGGCAGCTGGGAGGAAACACAAAAAAGAAAAGGAGAATAAAAGATTTGCAGATAAAGTCATTGCATTCTGACACTGCAATAGGAAATTAGCTTTTTAATTTTTCTTCCTTGTTACACAGTAGGGACAAGCATATCTTTCATCTTTCCAATTCTTTCCTAGATGAATTACACTTGAAACAAAGGTCAGCACCTAAGAAACCAAATGAAATTATTTGTAAACACACATAGAAAACACAGATGTTCTTCATGTTCACTGAAAATGGGATATCATTTCAGTACATGAGGCCCTTGTATTATACTAAGAGTTTCCCATGGTCTAAACTGCTTGATACTAACTTTATAAGCGAGAG
This sequence comes from Peromyscus melanophrys, assembly GCA_902168415.1. NCBI lineage: Eukaryota > Metazoa > Chordata > Mammalia > Rodentia > Cricetidae > Peromyscus > Peromyscus melanophrys. Next base: position 10,084 of record CABHPR010155448.1, on the reverse strand, counting down.
TAGAAGCCACCTATTAGAGAGGAAGTTGCCTCAACTTGATATGCAAGCTTTGTTGACTCCCCAGGTGAGGCCTTACCCTCTCTGAGGAGTGGATGGGCAGTGGGGAGCATGGGGGAAGCAGAAGGAGGGAAGGAAGGGGAAACTGTGGTTGATATGTAAAATGAAAAAATTAAAATAACAAGTTATAATCACAAAAAGTATATTTCAACATTCATAACCATGAAGACTTGGGAATCTGAAACTCAGAGTGGTGTAAAGGAATCTGAAGTCAATTAGTAAAGTTGTGATTGAACTTCACTGTGCACTTGGCTGAAAATTGTGCTTGGATTGATGAATGAAATGCTCACCATCTGATATTCTGAGGTTGCAAGTCACTTACAGAATGAGCCTGTTCGGAGTAGCAGAGAGTCTTACTGTTGCACTACTGCTCATAATTCATTCTGAATCCCTAAAAGAAGTGATGTCAGTCAGTTCAACTCCCTGTGACAATTTTCATACTTTATCATTTGGGAAATACGAGACTGGCTAGTTTCTAAGTAAATATGCCTATCCAAGAATTGGCAGTGGACTGCTGAGCCTCAGTATATTTACCCTGAAGAACCTTCAGCTCAAACTATAGCCAAGTACGTTAGACCTTCTGGTTGCTGTCACAGAGGGCTTATGTGTATAGAACAAGATAGGTTTAAAACTCTATTAGGAAAGATGCATAGAGAAATCTTGTCTTCAAAAGAAGAGGCTGCCATGTTTACATGAACCTACACACCTCTTTTGTGGGAAAACATGTAGCAGAGTTCGGCATCTATTTGATTCATCCACATTTTCCCTATTCTCATCTACAAGTTTCTATGCCCTGGAGATATAACAGGAAAAGATGGACCTGACAGAATTTCCATTATGGCTGAGTAAACAGAAAACTTCCAAATAAAGTAATACAGGTGAAATATAACTGTAGATATATATTAATGGTAGGTGGGAAAATAAAATGTGAGATTCTGAGCTACAACTATCTTTCCAAAGATGGAGTCTATACAAGATGACAAGTAGACATGAAGAAATGATAGGAAGAACATTATTGACAAAGATAGGCTATCTGGAAGCACCTTGGGAGCAGGACTGGTTTGATGTATCTGGAGCCCCCGGAAACCCAGATAATAAGAATGAGTGAGGAAGAGGAACATCTGCATCCAATGATCTTACAGACATAAACAGTGTTCAACAGACAGCACCCGCTTCTCCATAATGTGACTCTTGGTCTTATTTTCTTGTTTTGTTTTAATTTGATGGTACGCATTAAACTCAAGGCCTTGCACATGGAAGGCAAACTCTCTACCAACGAGCTGTTTCCCAGCCCAGTGAGCTGCCATTTAAAACTATGAAATGTAGGTTATAATGATAAGCAACAGGGTGTGGGTGGCAGAAAATAGCACCATGAAAAGAAGAATAAGTCATGTGACGTGCACTAATTTCAAATGTCACTGCATTACAATATGAGGTAGACAATCAGGGCAAGGGGAGGGAAAACCAGGGAAGTTCTTGGGAGTCTAAAGAAGTGTAGGGGAAAGAGGATTAAGACAGCAGCAGCAGTTCTCAAGATGATGAGCTTCCATCCAATTTCTTGTTTTAAACTTAAAGTATCATGGATTATTGTTTGTGATAGCTTTTACATCATGGGTGATGTAACTACATGTGAATACTCTAAGATAGATATGCAGGGAGAAAAAAATAAGTCCGTCACGAGATCCACAAGTAGATGAAAGGAAAAGCTGCCCCACGCACAAGCACAGAGCTTCGCTTAAGATGGGGGAGTGACAGCTCATCAATTCCAACAGGAGGAAAGGCAGCACCTATCGATCCAAACGTGGGCAGGTTAGTAGATTTGAGGAAAGACAAGTGATGGCCGTCTATCAGAACACTTCTGTTTCTTCAATTAAATATTGAGGTCTAAAGCAAATAATGAAGAATGTTCAGTCTTACTGGGTATTTCCAAAGAGGGGAGAAACTATGAAATACTCAAAAGCCTAAAGCACTCAAAGCATAATAAGGTGAACGACCCTTAGAAATACTGTATCTGAAAATCCGAAGTTGCACTGTATATATGCACGCATAGTTTAGAGCATGTTAGTTATCAGAGTTAAAGAAATTCTCTCCATTATTTATGGTACTCACATCAAGAAGCAGAGTAATAGAAAAGTGAGCTTCAATTTGATTCAAACTTTTGAATTAACTGCCAGTCTCTCTATGGAACAGTAAGTAGTTTGAGTCCATTAAAAGAAAGGGAGGAGCCCAACAAGAAGATATAGAAGATGATGGGGAACTGTGTGGTGGCCTTCACAGGATCCAGAGTTGTTGAGGGGAGTGGAAAGAAAAATGGACTGCTTTTGCCGTAAAGAATGATCTTTCCTCTACCTCCAGGTCAGGATGCAGAAAGAGCCACAGGACATGCAGGAAAACAAAGGCTCTCTTCCAAGGGCTACAGGTGTACTGTGATCACAGGAATATGTAGAATTCGGATTTGTAGAAAGCCTAACCTGGGCAGGGCTTCAAATCAGAAATGGAGCCTCTGAGATAAGTCCACATGCTGATGGGTAACAGAGAGGCTTCTACTTCTGGTAGTGAGTGCTGTGAACAAGGATGAAAACAAGAGAAAGTATAGTAGTTGCTTTTCTCATATCTGCAATCAAACAGTTGACAAGAAAAAAGGGAGGGTGGATTTATTTGGCTGAAGTTTAAGAGGGCGCAGTCCTCTGCCAGCTCAGTCCCAGGTCCAGAGGATTCTACAACTTCCCAGAACAGTGTTCTCAGCTGGAGATCAAGTGTTTATACAAGTAAATCTGTGAGGGGCCTTTCACATTCATACAACAACAAGGAGTTAAATACCGGCTATTGTCAGTGGTTTGTTTAGGGTAGCAAAATAATCACTGCCCCCTTATTCTCAGAATCGGTTTCTTAATCACCAATAGAAAATACTGGTTTTAAAGCAACAGGAATGAGATTTTACCATATTTACTGGGAAAGCAAACAACTGAAAAAGGACAGGTAGGAAAGCTTCTTTATAGGTTATAGCACCCCGTGTCACACCAGGAAGAGGAAGGGTTTAAGAGGAACACATGCACAATGAAGAGTCTCTTCTCCTTTCTTGTGAGACTATCCTCAGGAAATATAGAGGTAAAACAAGGCATGAATTAATGAAGTCTTCATAGGACAACACAATTTAACATTGTCTTTCTACACTTAACACAGAAAAGGAATCCTTTCTGTAGGTACCTTAATAGAGAAGTGACTTTCTGGTGCTTACAAGAGATACTAAGGACTGTGCTCTTTCTTACCTTGGATAGCAGAGTTCATGGTGGTTTATCTGGCATGTTATTTCATTCTCCAAAAATGTCCATACTTGAGCACAATACATTTGCTTTTAGGAATCGGGCAAGAGAAACGAGTCCTCTTTTTAAACAAGGCTCCGTTCCACACTCTGCAACTCTACTTTAAGGGATGGTATACTGTTTGCTTAACCAATTCAGTCCATCATATAGTTTCTGTATCATATGGTCTCCCTAACCTAGTTCTTAGTATGTAGAAATGTGTCCAAGACTCCACAGGCTTCATGAGAAAGGAAAATTGTTGTATTTGGTAATATCTGGTGTCTGAAATAGCCACTAATGTAATACACTATGTATACTTCAATAAATATCCGTACAAGTACAGGTGCATGCTCAAACAAAAATGCTGAGCAGCATTTTTAAGTTTCATGTTCTCCTAAATATGTAGCATATAGTAACTCATGTGAACCTAAAAGCCGTATTGAGTTCCTCCTAATATTATTTCTGCTTTACTGGGGCATAACTTGTTTGATACTATACAACGAAATTCTGGGAGAGCCTGAATTCAAACCTACAAATTTGGCTCAAAGTTTTTAACATCAGGTATACTGCCTCATACACTACTGTCCCAGGAAAATATGTTTTCATTTTCTCCTTCCCAAAATCTTGGTGTAGATCTTGATCCCCTTGTTCATTTGTCCCTTTGTATTGTTTTATTTCTGCTGTTCCCACTATGGATCCCACTGGTATTGGCTGTGTATTAAAAATGAATGACATTGAAGGTTTTTATTATCTGTAGGGGGCTCCTGTCTTTTCACTCACACACACACACACACACACACACACACACACAGAGAGAGAGAGAGAGAGAGAGAGAGAGAGAGAGAGAGAGAGAGAGAGAGAGAGAGAGAGAGAACCAACTCTGCCTAGATTATGGACTTTCTTCCCTCCTAAACGTAGTAGGAGGAGGAGGAAGAAAATTATCATTGACTGCATATTCACTTTGCTGCAATTTATGTAATTTCTCATTCAGTCTTCACAACAGTTTTCGATATATTTACCTCATTTTTAAAATAAGGAAAATGGAGTTTAAGGAACATAAGTAGTTACCTGCCCCCCCCCCCTTTACAGGGAAACAGGAAGTAGTAAGATCAAGGTCGGAACGACAGACTGATACCTGCACAGCGAGACTGTGTATCCTGCTTTATGCTAATGATAAGAACAACTCCATTTTCCTATCTGCTTGGCTGTGATGCTCCTCACTAGTGTCACAAGAAGCAAAAGGAAAGATCCCTTTGTGTTGCCTTTGTGGGAGACAGTCCGAGCTTTGATACAGTGCAAGATGAAAGGAATAGTGGCTAAATACAATGCTCTGCACGGGACGAATGCTCATCGCTCTGGTCATAAATTACACATGTGGGCGAGATGCACCTCATCAGCACTTCCAAACAGGAGACCTCAGTACTTGATTATATTAAGAAATGTTGCTGCCCTGCAGGCATGTGTAATACCAGGGGAGGGAATAAAGGAGAAAGCTACACAAAAATGAAAATAGCAGCCAAGGACACAAAACAAGCCCCCTGAAAAAGATCGACCCTAACATAGCCTGAATCTTGTCCAGATTCTTAGCAAGAGGCATGAGGAAGCAATGTGACAAGTAACATCATCCTATATCCATTAAATACCTAACTTCTTCTTCCCTAAGACCAACTGGATTCTTTTTTTTTTAATGGGGAAGCCCAGATTCAAGAAATCAGCAGTTTCTACTCTCAAAAGGAAGTCAAAATTTAAACAGATATAATATTTTTATGTACCAAACTATAGAAAGAGACATTAGTGTGGAAAAAAAAGACAAAAAAAAAAAAAAAGCCAACAGTGGTGGCACATGCCTTTAATCCCAGTACTAGAGAGGCAGGAAGATCTCTGTGAGTTCGAGACCAGCCTGGTCTACAGAGTGAGTTTGAGGATAGCCAGGGATATTACACAAAGAAACTCTGTCTCAAAAAATTAAAACGAAAAGAACAGAAAGAGAGATTAGGAATTGTTTATGTGAGAGACCCTAGAATCTGTGTAGAGAACATCGAGGATGGCAGTACTTTTTGATCATTCCAGATGCTTTCCTAGTGTAATGAGAATGCATCCGACATGATGCAAAAACATATCATAGCACTAAGTCTATCATAGCACTAAGTACATGGGGCATGTACATTCTCCATTTTGACTATTTCTGTCTATCAGACAGACATGTTACTCACTATGAGAGAGCGTAAGGTCCAAATAATTCTTAATGATTGGGAGATATAAAGGTCTCCTGATGTCTTATTTTAATGTACAGTTAGTGAATTGTAGTGTAAAAATATTTTAAAATAGATAGATGTTGGATGATGAAGAGACAGAATAAAGGTAGGTATGTTTGCATCCTGAATGGGAAGAACTCCTAATATTCACTGGATAAAGCTAAGTAGCCTCAGCAAGGGAAGTTGGCTAGAATATGGAGTGTGTGTGTGTATATAATGGCAGGAAATTTACTAGAGATTATATGGCCCAGTGTTTAAATTACCTCCTTATCTTCCTGCTAGACAACCTTAGATTAATGTCCTTGGTTTGAGAACATGAAGGAAGTTATTTACAGAACCCTATGTTTTCTTGCCCTATTTCTGGACTTCTTTAGTTATATTTTAAAGCTAAATATAAATGTATATGCATATGTAGTTCATACATGCATATTAGTATATTCTTATTCATATATTCATATATGTTTATACATACCTTTTGGCCTCTATACTTGAAATTTCTATATTCATGAATTCAACCATGGGTCAAAGATAGCTGAAGATACACTACACATGTATCAAACATGTATTAATTTTTCTGGTCATTCTATAAATAATATAATACAATAATTATTTAAATAGAGTTGTATTATATTAAGTATCATGAGTGATGTATGGATGATTTTATGTATTATAGAGGATGATGTATGTACACAAGCATCATAACATTAGGGATAAGAGACCAAGTCTAGGTCAAATGTGGTGTGGTAGGGAATCCCTTGTGGCTATGAAAGGACAACTGTATATAAGTTTGACTGTGTGTGTGTGTGTGTGTGTGTGTGTGTGTGTGTGTGTGTGTGTGTGTGTGTCTATATGTGTCTTCATGTGTAGGTAGGTAGATAGGTACGAAGGTAAGAAGGTAGATTGACAGATACAGAGATATAAAATCTAGGTATTAACAAAAGGACTTACATTTTATATGTATTTGACATTCAGAAAAACAAACTACAGGTTCCCTGTACATACAAGGTGTAATGATGACCTGATTGGGGATCCCCTTCTCAGCATTCAGTCTATATCTTATATCTTGGTAAAGATTTTTGTTGGTTGGTTGATTGGGTTTTTTTGTTTGTTTGTTTGTTTTTGTTTTTATTTTTGTTTTTGGTGGAAGTGAGAGCTGGGGTTAATGAAGTTTTGATACCTTTTATATTATGTATCCAATGATGATTTCAAAACTCTATGGAGATTTTTCTCAGGTTTTAACTGCAGTTCCCACTTATTTATATCTGGCACAAGGGAGAAAATAATCATTTCATGACGATTCATGTCACAGGTCTATTTTAAGCACCAGGATGCAATCTGAAGTGATCATCCCATTATCGTTGTTTCTAAGATAAGACCGAGGCTGTTTCCCATTATTCTGCCTTTAAAATTTGCAGCAATGAGTATGCTCTGAATTAAGTTTCCACCTTTGCCATTTGCACACTGTGTGACCTTGAAATATTCTAAGTCATTGTATGACCTTGTTTTTTTCTCATTAAGAGTGGTGATGATACATAATTTCGAGGGATGTTGAGGGATTAAAAAAAAAGTCTGTGAAAGAGACTTTGGCATAATCTCCAGCATACCTACTCTGTCACAAGTGTCTAATAGCAGATGCAGAAGACAGTTTCAAGCTTAAGGACCTCAAACTTCATTTATCTTTCCAGCTCCCTCCTCTCACAGAGCAGTAAATTAGGGACTGAATGGAGCAAGTTACTTGCTCTGATGCCTAGATGTAGAAACAGTATAGAAGCTCCAACAAAAATGACTGATCCCCCTTTTTTAGGTGGTTCCCCAATAGCCTTATTTGATTAAATACAATATATCTGATACAGCATCAAGTACAATGCTTCTGAGTTCTTGAAATGAGGTTGACTAGGCCACTAGAGTGCAAGAACCTCAGCCATCATGCAGGGTTAGGAAAGGTGCATGAATTCTGAGTTTGTCATTAAGCCCAATTCAGCACTCCATCTTGAATTTGCATCAGGCTGGCTGGCTCTATTCTCTGCATCTAAGAAGCATTGATCCCTGCCTTTTTTTTTTTCTTTTGGCTTCTCTACTTTATGACCTCCAGACAGGATTACTTCATTCCTCAAGCAATTATTGAACACCTTCTACATGCTAGATGAAGCACTAGATTGAGCTTTACACAACACTGAGAGCCTCCTGCCCCACCCCCTTCTCATTCCCAGGCACATTTTCTTAGGTGTATAAAAAACAGCACATTAGTGTCTCAGATTCTTGGCAGACAAATTATTTATGAACCTTATTCCATGGTCCTGGAACATAACAACTTCCTGGTAACTGACTGATCCTTATGTCTTTGAGGAAATCTCATTTGTAATGATCTTACTTGGTAAAAACTAACAATGAGCTCTTGGCAGCTGAAGATAGGTGAGGTGGAAGAAAGCAGAAACACTACTAAATAATGAGCCCATGTCGTACTCCACTTTATATAAAATCCAGGGTTTTTTTTTTTTTTTCTGTCCTGCTTCCAAGAAAGCTGTGAGCCTGAGCATTCAGGAGCTGAGCACTGACTAATTGGAATGAACCAGTACGGAGAGCATGACCCAGGGACCATGTTGATGTCACTTTTAGTTAGAGGATAAAGAAGTGTGTTCTAGAGACATGTTATTATGTACTGAAATTAAGGGAAACTCAGGTTCAGGATGATCCTTAATGAGAGCTTTTATTTATTTTTCATTACTGATTCCTTGCTGACCTAATTAACAAGAAGTCAAAACTTCAGTTGTATAGAAAAATAGGTTTAAAAAAAAAGATTTTTTTAAAGTGTTTTTAAAAAGATATTCAAAATCACCTGAAGGGAAGAACATTTTTTAAGCACAAAATCAGAATTATGTTAATTGTAAATATTATGTTTAATATATGCCAATCATTGGCTTCATAGTTTGTAGAAACAGGGATCATGTAAGGGTGCAGGCAAAATGCATAGAATTATATTCTGGTCTCAGAATATAAACCAGAATGAACTATTTTTAGTAACATTCATTTTAATCATTCAAAACATTTTACAACTCCTAAAGTCAAATGCCCAACTCTATTTTTTTAACTTGGGCACTTATGAATAAACAAATGTATGTGTACATTTTTGCCAGCTTCAAGTTACCAATGTTTTGGAAAGAATATGTGTTTTGAGAAGCACATTTCTTTGCCCTATCAGAATCAGTCTCTGTGAATTTATGACACATTCATTTCTCAACCTCAGTCTTTTCATGTCTGAAATGAAGACACCATTGTGGTCGCCTGAGGTAGTCAGTATCCATCAATTCCATAAGTTTGCTAATACACTTATCCTTCAAGAGATGCCTTACTTCTAGCACCGGTCTTTCCCCCAACTTACCATAAGTAGATGTAAATTGAATAATAAATTTACAACTTCCTTTCCCTCCTCCAACAGCAAACTTTCTAGAGTAAAATGAAATTTGTTTTTGAGCTGAAAACCTATAAGTATCTGGAGTTTGATTTAGTTTTAATTTTTTATTCAGTGCACATAATAATATTCCATATTTATATGGTACAATGTGATAATTCAAGGTGCATGTTTACAATATGTGTGTGTTCAGTCAGGTCACGGTGATTAGAGTATCTTGGTGTTGAGAGATTTCAAGTTTTTTTTTCTTTTGTAGGTTTGGAAATATATAATAAATTATTATAAGCTGTGTCCTCTTTGCTGTGCTCATAGAACACTGGAAATTGTTTTCCCTGACTGTATTTCCATAACCATTATTGCACACATCATTGTCCTACCTCCCCATATGTTCCACCCTCCAATGATCAATATTCTGCTGTGTACTTCTAATTTATTATTATTAATGTTATTATTTTATTATTACTGAGAGAAATACATGAGTGTGTGTACCCACAGAGTGGATATCAGAGGACAACTTTCAGGACTTAGATCTCTTTTTCTGCAGTGAAATCTGGGGGTGAGCTTAGGTCTTCTAACTTGCAAACAAGCACTTTTAGCTACTATACCATCTTGGCAGCCCTTCACTGTCTACTTAAAAAAGAGAAACTACTTTTCACTTCCATATACATACATGATGACATATCATATTTGTCTTTCTCTGCCTGGCTTATTTTACTTAACATAATGTCCTCAAATTCCATTACATGATTCCATATCTTTGCAGTTTTGAATAGTGCTACAGGAAATCTGGGACAACAGGCATCTCTTGGCCCACTTACTTTTCTCTAGTTAAAACCAAGTAGTGGGGTTACTAGGGCTCATATGGTATCTCTTTTTGTTTTCTATAAAGGCTGTACTGATTTACATCTTCCCACAAACCATGTGTAATTGAATCCTTATCTAGATATCTTTGCCAGGTATTGTCTTCTTGACAATAATCAATCCATATGGGATGAGATGACATCTCACTGTGATTTTGATTTGTGTTCCTTGATGGTTAGTGGTACTGAGCATGTTTTTAT
>CABHPR010155447.1:0-37972 GCA_902168415.1 Peromyscus melanophrys | reverse complement strand
TATCTATCTATCTATCTATCTATCTATCTATCTATCTATCTATCTATACATATATATGAACCAGCTGTGAATATATTGGTTTTGTGGCTGATTTTCCTATAGTAGTGTTGCCTCTCAAGGTAAGCATCTTTAAGAGTGAATGGCATCGTTAGTTGGTTTGAAACAAATGAACATGTGTCAGCTGTCAGAGACTTCTATCTCCACTACTCAGAGTTGTATTAATAAGAGTTAGATATCAAATATTTATTTACTCTCCTTTTATCTTTTCATGACAAGAGTATATGATTTTCCTTACTTGGCACATTGGTGAAGAGACTTCAATGTTTAGAGTATTCTGCCTTTGCTTTCTAGCAAAAATTTTTATTTGATGTAGTGTGTCATTAAATTAGCCCTGGGATATTGTTTACTATGATAGTGTTGAAAATTTACTTGTGTTGTTAATCAGTCTCTAAGGGTTTATCTTATATGTGTGGATTTTGTGTTACTTTGTGCTCAGAATTGTGTAGCTTTTCAAATTACTTTATTTTCATAAAAACTATATACAGGTTTTTGAAGACAGGTCTCATGCAGTCTATGCTGGCCTTGAACTTACTATGTAGCCAAAGATGACCTTGAACTTCTTATCTCCCCACCTCTGCCTCCCATGTGCTAGGATTATAGATATGTGCCCCTTACCTGGATTTTTATGGTACTAGGAAATGAACTCAGGGCTTTGCATAAGCAAGTACTCTACCAACTAAGTCATAACCCAGGCTAAATTTGATATAGTCCTTTTCTATTTCTCAGCAGTTTAAGAAACACACCAGTCAGGGATAGTGATTTCATGGATGTAAGAAAATATACCTTATTTGTATTCTTGTAATTTGTGTATCTATTTCATATATTCTTATATTAAAAATTATCTTTCCCCAATTTTCTGTGCCATATATTTTATTATAATTTAAGGAATGTTTTATATATAGTTTGATGTTTCTGTAGTACTAACCTTTTAATGCTAAAAGCAGCTACAGGTTTTATTTCATAATCCCAATAACCAATATTTCATGAAGGCTGCAAGTCAACTCTTAGAAAATAGACAGTGGAATTATTGTGTACAGTGGGTGTCCATCTTCCTCCTTAGTACCCAGTCATTCTGGCTTGGAAAACTAAAGATTTCGTCTTCAACCTTGGAGTTTGTATTTCTTGTGTTTACACATAAATCAGATTCTTCAACTCAAATCCTGTTTCAACTCAGTTGCTGCTCTTGAAAATAGAAAGTCTTCTAATCTTTAATTCTTTTCCTGTTCTCAATTGTAAGTCTGCCTAAGGGTTCTTCAAGAAGAATTTAGGAGGGTAGAGTGCAGGCAGGCATAGAGCTACAGTTTAACTAGAACATATATTTTGATACACCAATCTGTAAGTTCTGAGTATAATCCTGGCTGAATGAGATATTTGTTCACAAAGCCCCCATCTGATATCCAGAAGTTGCTTCTTTCTTGGGTGCCATTTTGTTTACTCTAGAGCCAATAATTATCTTACTGATATGCAGGATTTCTTCAGGAGGTATGAACAAATGCCTGTTCACTCCAGATATAGCATCATGGCAGACCCAAGAAATAATGCCCTGCTCCCCAAGTTTATCCTGGTGAAGCAGCCACCTTCTTGGGGTTTCTTGCAGGTCTGTAGGTAACTCAAAGGCAGCTGCATTCCCCCACAGTGACCCAGCATGAGTGAGAAGTCACAAAAATGGTAGCACTAGAGGGCCCTGCAACTTTGAAAGTTTTCTACACACGTGTCTTCTCATCCTCAGCAACTGTTTACTGTCATATAACTGGGGAGGGGTCCTTCTTAAGTCTTGTGACTTTCATAAGCTTCCTGGGAGCCTTATGTGTGTTCTTCCAACTCCTTCCATTCAGGAAGGAATGCTTCAATCCACAGAAAGCTACGTAAGATTCATTCATTCCTTTAGCTTTTTAATGGAGCCAAGCCCAAATCAACTCCAAAATCTTTTTATTTATTTATTTTTTGTTTTGTGTATGTGTGTGTCTCTCTCTCCCTCTCTGTGTGTATGTGCACATGTGAGTGCAGATGGCTGTAGAGGCCAGAAAGGTGTTGGATCCCCTGGTGCTGGAGTTAGAAGCAGTTGTGAGCCACCAGACATGGATGCTGGGAACCAAACTCAGGTCCTCTGTAAGAGCCACACATGTTCTTAACCAATGAGCCATCTCTTCAGCTGCTCAACTCCAGGATCTATACAAGGCTTTATACTTATTTTCATATCTGTATTCAATGAGATGGAGTAATGTATGGTGGAGTAGAAATATTAGCATACTTGAGGAGTCTCAGTACAGCTTTGTGAGTGCATCACGGGTTAGCAGGATTGCTGCTCTGCATCTCTGTGGAACCTGGGCTTATGATCCTCCACATTCCGGAGCCCTCAATTGGTGAACCTATTAGCACTATCTCTTAAACAATTCCACTTCCACTCCTAACTGGAGCAGGTCTTATTCTCATACCTAATTACAAGAGGAAGAGACATTCAGTATTACTCAGCCCAGAAGAAGAACTTATTTTTTTTTGTTTTAGTATTTATATACACGTATATTCAAGAAGCATGATGAGGGGCCAGCAAGATGGCTCAGTGGAAAAAGATGCTTGCAGCTAAGCATGGTGACCTGAGTTTGATCCCAAGACCCATATGGTGGGAACCAACTTCCTTAGGTTGTCTTTTGACCTCCACACATGCCCCATGATACTTTGTGCCCCCCAACACCATAAAATTAATTCCATAAAGAAGTATGAAGACATATCATTTCTTGAATTTAACCTCTTCCAAAGAGAATTATTTGCCTCAATTTTCCTGCCTGGTTCTCCTCTTTCAAAGCATTGGTCTCTGGGCTTATCTCATCATTCCTTTGTTTTTGGCTTGTTTTGTGAGTGAAAGGTTTTGTAAGTGAGAGTATCATTTTAATGGGTCAAGCCAGCAGATTCCATCAAGAGTTATGGTGTGCAAGCTGTGTGTGTGCCCATGTGTGAAGTGAACTGTTGTACTTTCTCCCATAGGCTTCTCCACAGAGCAATCTACTCCATCTCTCCATTCATGACCTGGGAATTTTAGGACCTTTTCAACTTGGCTTCGATTTCATTAATAAAAAGGAAATTATTGTTGGACTTTCACAGTTTTATTTTGGAGTCATGGACAATGGTATCTCACGAAAAAGTTGGAACACTTGTTTCTCCTAATATTGGTCTGGCCTTGGATAAAATCTACTTCAGAGACAGAGTTTTACTCTGACTCTGTAGGAAGGAACTGTGAATACCTTTGGTTGCAATTTTTCTTTTCTTCCATAAATTTCACTTCTTTTTCAAAGTAGATCTTTCTTATGGAGGAGAAATGTCATCTTGGTAGTGGCAATGCCATGGGCATTCACCAGTCCCTTCACGGTTTTCTGAGAACTGATCATTCTTGTCTTGTGGGGGAGGTTTGTGTCATCAATTTCATCTCATCCTCCGAGATGGAGTTGTGGAATAGGAATCTCTGCAATGGAACTATTCCACCATGGTACTCTATCTGCTCTGTTCAATAGACTAGTCACTAGCCACATGGGGGCTCTTAAGGACTTCAAATATGACTAGTATAACTGAAGATATGAATTCAGAATTAAGTTAAATTTTAATTAATTAAATTTTGAACTGGAACTCCTGTTTGTAGCTGGTGGCCTGTTGTGATGGTTAAACTTCATGGAATTTAAAATCACTATGGGGAAAAAACCTCTGGGCATGCTTGTGGGGGAGTGTCTAGATTAGGTTAATTAAAGTGGACTGACTCACCCCAACTGTGGGTGGCATCACTCAGTGGTGTCCAGGGAGGGACTGAATCAAAACAGGAAGCAGTGAGCTGAGCCCCAGCACTCTGCTCTCCCTGCTCTCTCCTTCCTGACTGTGGATGAAATGTGGCCAGCTACCTCCGGTTCCACCATGACTTCCCATGATGAAAGGAAACACTTCCTCTCTCCAACTGTTTATTGTCAGATATTTGGTTGCAGAATCAAGAGGATGAGGAGAAAATGCCCACTGTAAGAGCAATTCTGATCCTAGAAGAGAGAGAGACGACAGCTGGAAGCTAATGGCCTGCAAGGACTCTCATGGGGCAGGAGGAACTTCCGATGAGACGGAGAGGATTTTGGTTTCTGTTTGAAAAAATATAGACAGGAAAAGTCAGAACTCCAGCACAAGAAGTATGTATTCTGAGGATAAAAACATCACTGTGTGAGGATAGTGAATAAAACAGAATGCATGGAACTCAAGGAGCTGCCTTAACAGGGCTGACTCATGACCCTTGACCCATCACCTCACAGATTCCCGCCAGGCCCTACACATTGTCATAGCTTACCTTTCATTGTGGCTACATGCCTTTCACAATGTTTAACAGATACCTCAAGAGGAATCTGAGGAAAGAGTTTTCTTGTACTCCCTATGCTTAGCCATCTTTCCGGAAGCTCGCTTGACTCCACCCCATCACCCTCTACTCCCCACCCCCAGATTTAGAGAAAGAGCCAGGGTATCAGCTAGGCAGGTAGCTGCCATGATTGATGTATGTGTCTCTGAAGTGGAACTTGCAGAAGGTATTTTCTTCTCAGCTGATCCCCATAACTGCTTTGACATCTGACATACAACTGAATCTTACGTTATAGGAAAAGGTTGGAGAGAGAGGAGGTATGGGTGTCACTTGTTAGCCCTTCAAAGTCCAGGGTGACTTTTGTCCCATGTGCCACCCAGGCCTTCCTGTCCTATACTGATTCCCTAGTCTTCTGGTCACTTTACTCTGAAACTTGCCTCAGCAAAGCGGCTTCCTACCCCGCTTCACATTAATCACATTGCTTTTGAGTGTGAAAGATGAGGTGCATGATAATACCCTCAAAACCTGCCTCCTTGGCACCGCAGCAGGGTCTCCAAACAGCCTCCAGACATCCTGTCAGGGAGTTCTGTGAGGCCAGTGCCGAGCCAGGATGGCCTTGTTTGCTTTCTGCTTTAAGCAGAAAAATTGGATTTAGAAGGCTTCTCCTAATCTGGATCTCTGCGATATATAATAAACTTCTTACATCTGTCACTGTCAGCATTCTCCCGCAGCCTTTACCTTTTATGTTTCAAAGAGAGCAGATGAGGCTGCCCTTTCTTTCTCTTCCTATTCAAGCCCTGGCTTGGGATAGCTAGCCCTGAGGATTAGTGACATCTTCCTAGCAGGGGTGATAGAGGACCGGAACAAATTTAGGATTGCCCTCTATACCAGCCACATTCCATCTATTCATGTTAAGGCACAACTCTTGTTTGGAAACTTGGTAGATAGCAAATGAAAAGTGACACCCAAAGACCCCAGTCTACCCCCTTGAAGGAGACTCATGATGATGCCCCGGAGACAATGCTCTCAGGGTAGTTGCTGAAGTCCTCTTGTACCAGTTAAGACTTGGTCCTAGGATGGCCAAACACCCTAATTGTCGTGCTAGAAACCTCATCCAATGACTGAGGGAACCGGATGTAGAGATCCATGGCCAGGCCCCAGGTGGAGCTCCGGGAGTCCAATTGGCGAGAAAGAGGAGGGTTTGTATGAGTGAGAACTGTTGAGACCAAGGTTGGATAAAGCACAGGGACGAATAGCCAAACGAATGGAAACACATGAACTATGAACCAATAGCTGAGGAGCCCCCAATTGGATCAGGCCTTCTGGATAAGTGAGGCAGTTGATTAGCTTGATCTGTTTGGGAGGCATCCAGGCAGTGGGACCGGGACCTGTCCTCAGTGTATGAGTTGGCTATTTGGAACCTGGGACTTACACAGGGACACTTGGCTCAGCCTGGGAGGAAGGGACTGGACCTGCCTGGACTGCATCTACCAAGTTGAACTCAATCCTCAGGGGAGTCTGTGCCATGGAGGAGATGGGAATGGGGGGTGGGCTGGAGGGAAGGCAGGGGGGGGGTGAGAGGAGGGAGAACAAGGGAATCCATGGCTGATATGTAAAATTAAATTCAATTATAAAATAAAATAAAAAAAATAAAAATAAAAATAAAACTTCCAAGAGTGGGTTTCCCACATAAATGTAAACTCTCCCAAAACAAATAAATGAAGATCAGATATGTTTGGAAAGCAAAAAAAAAAAGACTTGGTCCTAGTTAAATGCAGATTCCCAACCTTTGCTTCAGGCCCTACTGAACCAGGAGCGATCAGTCAAGGCCCCATCTGCATTTGAAAGTCTTTAATTAAAATATAATTACATCACTTATCCCCTTCCCTTTCATCCCTTCAACTTCTCCCGTGATCTCTTCACTACCTGTCAAATTGTGAGCCTCTTTTTTACTATTGTATACACATACACACACACACACACACACACACACACACACACACACACCCCTCCACATTATAATTAATAATCTCCAGATGGTTTCTGTATCTTGTGAGAATCACCAGAAGAGGGTTGCTCTAGCTTTCTTTTCTGTTGCTGTGATAAACACCATAACCAAAAGCAACTCAGGGAGGAAGGGGTTTATTTCCTCTTACACTTTACATTCCATCCTCAAGGGAAGCCAATACAGAAACTCAAGTACGAATCTGAAGGGTTAATAACCTACAAGCCTCAGGTGAACCGAGAAGCTCTAGACAGGAGGGTTGACTTGACTGATGGCATCCTTGGAAGCTTCTAATAAGTAGACCCACACATCAAACTGGCCAATATCTACCATGTCCAGACTGTGGGGCGACTGACCTCAGATAGACTCTTCATCCCCTGAGCTTCCCCGTTTCTGTCCTATAAAACTCAAAACCCCTCACGTTGTGTGCATACAGTCTCACTTTCATAGACTGTGGCCCTTCAGACGTTCTGATGAAAGCACAATTCTGCTTCCAGAGATGCCCATCTGCTCTCTTTTATTTCCACATCATCTCCCTCAGTCCCTAGCTAACAGGACCTAGATGCCAGAACAGAACTGAGCCCAGGAGGGTGTTGCTTATTGACTTGCACTCTGGTTTACTCAGCTTCTCTTGTATGGACCAGGCTCATCTGCCTAGGAATGGCACCTCCCAGAGTGGACTGTGCCCTCCTGAGTCAGTTAGCAAATGAGAAAACACTCTCATAGTAGACATGTCCACAGGCCAATCTGATGGAGGCGGTGCCTCAGGTGAAGTCTTCTCTTCCTAGGTGACTCCAGTTTGTGTCAAATTGTCAAAAACTCACCAGCACAAGAATTAAGATGCTCATTACTTCTTCAAAGAGTTCACACGATGGTTCTGCAGAGAGGCAGAAAGCTGTTCATGGAGCGGCAGTCCGGGGGTGAGACACAAGAATAAGGAAGGCACTGCTAACATCCCTGCTGTGGCTCTTGCTTGCTGTCAGATTCTAAAGAATGAAGCCAGGCCCCCTGCTTCGGCTTCCTTATCTGTGTAGATAGCAATGCTCACTTCATAGACTTGATGGAATGTGAATGCGTATCATCTGGCACATAGTGAGCTCTTGATAAACATTTCCTACTGGGGTTTTTCAGTGGAGGCAGAATTTTAGAAAGGTTTTATGCATGAAACAATCATTTTATGCAGCCATAATTTGTTTATTCAACAGTGACATATATATCTACAGATCAGTGTTCTGATGAGCTGGAACTCAGTCATCGTTTCAGTTTCAAAGGGGCTCTGTGTCTCAGCCTGAACATTGCTACTTAGATTTAAAAAAAGATTTACTTTATTTTTAATTATGTGTATTTCTGTGCATCTGTGTGTGGGTATGTGCAAGCCAGTGGAGGCATCTACAGGTGCAGAAGACGGTGTCAGAGCCCCTAGAGCTGGAGTTACGGGCAGTTGTGAGTTGCCGTTATCATTCTTTGGGGCTTTGAAGTGAGTATCACTCATCTTTTTTCCCTGCGGAATTTTCTGGGGTGGTGGTGGAGGGTGTACTTTCTCTTTAGAAATATATTCCTTGGGGCTGGAGAGATGGCTTACTGGTTAAGAGCACTGGCTGTTCTTTCAGAGAACCTAGGTTCAATTCCTAGCACCCATATTGCAGCTCACAACTGTCTGTAACTCCAGTTCTAGGGGATCTGACACCCTCAGACATACATGCAGGCAAAATACCAAAGCACATAAAATAAAAATTATATAAAAAAGAAATATATTCCTTCAGCTTTTAGAGGTTCATGCTTAGAGCTGCTTTCACCTAGGGGGATGGAGAGTCTGGAATCTGGCCTTCAAGGAAAAGTCTAAATTCAAGAGGGCATGCTCAGCTGGATGTGAAATGCTCAAGGCATTATCACAGGCTCCCAGAAGATTTTTAAGGGTACAAGGGGCTAAAAACCTGAATTCCTCAGCCCCTTTCTTCAGCAAGAGCATCTTTGCATGCAATCCACTTCCTGTTCAGGCTCCCTCTTTCAATCTGTTTGAGAACAGAATGTCATTGGAACACATCGAGCAAAGGTCTTTGCAAACTCCTGATGTGGTCCACCATATGAAAGCATGAAGGATGGCTGACCAAACAAATGTCCCCATCGGGGAAGGTAAAAGCCGGACTCAAAGTTGGATTGAATTGATTTCACCAGACATGGAGCCAGTGCTGATGATGCGGTGCTAGGACCAGAGACCTAGGAATGCAGACTCCCATCTCAAGGATGACATGGTCAAGCAAGGAGCCCAAGGAAGTACAGAATTAACTACAATGCATGTGAATGTGCAGGGTGCGGGGAAGGCCATGGCAGCCTAGCTGTGGATAAAAAGCATCAATA
The DNA here is from genome assembly GCA_902168415.1 of Peromyscus melanophrys. Lineage (NCBI taxonomy): Eukaryota > Metazoa > Chordata > Mammalia > Rodentia > Cricetidae > Peromyscus > Peromyscus melanophrys. The sequence continues at coordinate 29,231 of CABHPR010155447.1, read as the reverse complement.
GATAACATAGGAGGCCAAATCTATGGAAAGCACTGCACTTGGCATTCTCTCTCTGTCTCTGTCTCTCTGTCTCTCTCTGACACACACACACACACACACACACACACACACACACACACACACACCCCTCTCCATCCCTCCTGCTCCTCTCTTATACCCTTTTTTTTTTTTTTTTTGGTTTTTCGAGACAGGGTTTCTCTGTGTAGCTTTGCGCTTTTTCCTGGAGCTCACTTGGTAGCCCAGGCTGGCCTCGAACTCACAGAGATCTGCCTGCCTCTGCCTCCCGAGTGCTGGGATTAAAGGCGTGCGCCACCAACGCCCGGCTTCCTCTCTTATACCCTTTATCCCTCCTTTCTTTCCACTCTCCATGAAACAGTATCATTTCCCACCTTTTCAGACAAGGAACGAAGGGTTAGAGGGGTCTTCTGTTGCTCAAGTTCACACCATCAGTAGGTGTTGAGTTGTGCTTCCCATCAGATGTAGTCTGACTCTAGAGCTCATACCCACATGTCCAGGGAAAATATAGGAATGACAGGCAGTTTAGGAAGTGTGCTAAAATGACAAGGATTTTTAAATGAAAGGTAGGGCAGGATCCTGGCGTGCACACTTTAGGCTGACTGCCCTGAACAGACTCAGTCCAGGCCACCTTCTAAAGTGAGAAACAGGGCTACATTTGAAAGCAAACAGATAAGCTCTTTCTAATTACTACCCACAAGAGCGAGTCTTTAATGCTCAGCACTCTAAATTCGGTTGTGCTCTTCACCACCAGTCAAGGGAGCATGATGGCCTGGTTTAAATATGAAATGTCTGGTAGGGTCATATGTTCGAATATATAGTCCCCAGCCAGGGATACTGTTTGAGGAGATTGTGGAACCTTTAGGAGGTGGAGCCTTGCTGGAGGAAGTGCATCCCTGGGAGTGGGCTTATAGCCTGGACTTAACTTCCTGTCTGTCTGTCTGTCTGTCTGTCTGTCTGTCTGTCTCTCTCTCTCTCTCTCTCTCTCTCTCTCTCTCTCTCTCTCCCTCTCTCTCTCTCTCTCCCTCCCTCTCTCCCCCATCCCTCTCCTCTCCCTGTGTGCTGATGGAATGTAATCAGTCAGCTTCCCGCTCCTCTATCCTGCCTTCCTTGCCGTCGTCACAGCTTCCCTGCCATGATGGACTCTATCCCTGTGGACCTGTAAACAAAAATCAATTCTTTTCCCCCAAGCTGTTTCTTGTCTGGCTGTTCTATGACAGGGACAGAAAGAAAGGAAACTACCACAGAGGTGATGGGAACAATGTGACAGTTGCTGTTGGTAGCTGCTACTTCCCAGCTGTCTGACACTAGGAAAGTTGCTTCTCTGCATCTCAGCTTTCTCACTTCGAAGGCAGCATGGCAGTCACTTCAGTGATATTCAGAAGATGCAGTGGGGTACCCTACGTGGAGGCATTTCTGTAAAGCCTTCCACAGGATGCATAATACGCGATAGTTAGTTATTGGACCAACTTCCAGACTAGGAAGTCAAGCTGACACTTTTGAGCACTTACATTTGTTTAGTATTTACCAAACAGTGCAAGGGCTTGGTTTAGTCTTTCCAACAACTCCATGAAGGCAGCTCAGTTATCTCCAGGGCTCATGAAGGCTAAAACTTGGGATCCCAGTGCTGATCTCAGTGTCTCAATACAGAGTTCTCAAGTTCTGACACAGCTGTGAAATTTCTGTGATTTGCTGTAAGTAGGAATTCGGCTCCATGGTTCACTGGTGAGCAAGATATTTAGACCAAATGGACTTTGTAACTACCTCTCCAAATTAGCATGAGAAAATGGATAAGCAAACCCTTGGATTTTATGCCCCCTAACGGGTCCATAAACTCTCACTTAAGGTCTGTGGTTTCACTTTATAGAGACTCTTAACACTTTTATCAGTCATCCTTTGAGCATATATTACTTTTTACATCTTTGTGAATGGCTGTATATGTGCCTTTAAGAAATCACCCCCAGTGCTTAGTGACTTAACCCCATAACCATTCATTTAGCTCATGAACCTGGAAGTTGACAAAGTGATCTGGGCTAGTTCTGAGGTTCTTGCTTCTGTCTTGACTGACTTTACTCAAGCTGTGGGATCTGCTGAGCCTCAGTAGTCAGTTGGGATGCTCAGCTGAGCTGATTCATTTCCTCACCTTTTTTCCTGTGTAGGACGCTAACCTGGCCTTGGTTTTATTGTATCAGAAGAGAGCTGGGGTCTCAGAGGGTGGAGAGTGGCCTCCATGTGTTGGCATTGTTAGAAATGACTTTTGATTTGTGTTTGCACTTGTCTCAATGACTGAAGTGTCAGTGGTCATGTTCGGAGTTAGTGTGAGAGGAGACTGGTGGAGGGAGTCATTAGAGTGTGTATAAAAACTGAAAGTATGCTTCCAGATAAACATATGTTGCTTTGGGAAGTCATGCTCGGTGGCTCTACAGAGTAACAGTGGAGTCATAGGCTGAGAATGCTACAAAAATCCATCTTTTGTGGGGTGCTACCAGCTGACCTGGGAGCGATGAAACATTTTGAGTCCTAAGGAGGTAGGTAGCTCGGTTGGCACAGTGCCTGTCTTGCAAGCATGAGGGTCTGAGCCCAATACCTAATAAAGAATATTAGGTGTGGTAGTCTGTACCTATAATCCCAATGCTGTGGAGGTAGAGACAGGTAGATCTTTGCGGGGCTCCCTGGCCAGCTTAGTTTACCTGAATCATTGATTCCAATTCAGTGAGTGACTGTCTCAGAGGAGGAGGTGGATGTATCTGGGCAGTGATTCCCAAAGTGACCTTTGACCTCCACGTTACACACACACACATACAGAGAGAGAGGGAGAAGGAGAGGAAGAGGGAGAGGGAGAGGGAGAGGGAGAGGGAGAGGGAGAGAAGAGAAGAGAAGAGAAGAAACAATAAACAATAATCACAAATCCTCTTGGTGTGACCACAGCACCAGATGTTACCGGAAGGTAACATGACTCACTAGGAACCACACACTTATAAATTATTTCCTTCTCACCTTCCAAGCCCAGGCACTCCTAATCCATGACTTTAGGGGAGGAATTTGCCAGAGGCATCATTCTCATAGCTGGCAGGGGAAAGAGTTGGATAACTGCTTGATTTTTATCTCTGCGGCTGTAGCTGCAGTCTGGCATGATCTAGAGCCCAGCTTCTTAAACAGAACAGGGGCAGGATTTATGGAGTATTTAGCAAGAGTAAAAGGTTTCTGAATGTATAATGACCCCAAATTAAATTGGATGCGTAGCCCATCTGAGGTGTCTCTGGCAGTGATTGTCTCTGTTACATCACGTGACCTCACCGCAGCCTTAGTTCTGAACACAACATAAGCACATTGTGCTGCCCATGTCATCATGCCAGTGAACATCAGGGAACACGGCCTTGCTTCCCGTTGTTCAGATTCAAGACTGACTATTGTACATTATCAACTGCAGTGTTTTTATTGCACAGATTTTTCTGTTGTTATAGAAACATGATGTTTTAATTACAGAAAACAAAGACTTTTAATGCTTTCCTGAATGCCATTCTTCAGCATGTTAGCATCACATTGGCGTATCTGTGGATTGCAGCATGTTAGAATATTTGATTTTAAATTGCTTTTTGAGAATTAGGATAGAATTTCCAAGAATTTTCTAAAACGTACTTGTGTCATTTCATAGTGTATGTTTATTTGAAGTGGTCTTATCAGCATTGATAATTACAGAAGCAAACTGTCAATCAACTCAGAAAATCACTGAAGATGCTCTGTCATATAACATCACATATTCAGCCAAGATTTCATCCTTTATGTAAAAATAAATAATCGCAGCATTTCATTAGCATGCAAATTTGCTTTCAACTTTAATAAATGGCAAATTATATGTGCACTAAATAACTTAAATATTTTTTATTATTTTATGTGTATGTTTTGTCTGCATGTATATCTGTGGACTACAGTGCATTCCTGGCACTCATGGAGGCAAGAAGAGGACATAGGTCCCCTAAAACTAGAGTTACAAGCCATTGTGAACTGCCATGTGGGTGCTGGGAATTGAACCTGGGTCCCCTGCGAGAGCAGCCAGTGCTCATAACTAATGAGCCATCTCTCCAGCCCCTACATAATTATTTTAAAATAATTTTTTATGACTTATACAGTAGATAGGTATTTTATTTTATTTACTTGAAGCCCTGCCCTATAGCAATAGCTATTACATCTATTAGAAATTCCGGGGTTGGGGATTTAGCTCAGTGGTAGAGCGCTTGCCTAGCAAGCGTAAGGCCCTGGGTTCAGTCCTCAGCTCCGGGGGGAAAAAAAAAAGAAATTCCATGGCCCTTGTGGGTGGCGAGATGGCTCGGTGGGTAAAGACGTCTGCTGCTAAGCCTAATAATCTGAGCTCAATTCTCAGGATCCACATGGTGAAAGGAGAGAGCCAACTCATTCAAAATTTCCTTTGCGCGCGCGCACACACACACACACACACACACACACACACACACACACACACACGCATTTTAAAACAGTCCTAGAACACAATGGCTTGGCTGGGGCATAGCCTGCCTTCTCTAGTCACTCTCAGTCACACTGAGTTGATCTTGTTTCCACTGAACTCATATCATGGTGGTATCAGCCTACAAATTCACTGGGCTGATGTCTTAGAGTTTCTATAGCTGAAACCAAAACCATTGTGACCAAAAGCAACTTGGAGAGGAAAGGTTTGTTTCACCTCTTACTTTCAGGTAACACTCCATCACTGAGGGAAGTCAGGGCAGGAACTCAACAGGTCAGGATCCCGGCTGGAGGCAGGAGCTGATGCAGAGGCCATGGAGGAGTGCTACTTACTGGCATGCTCTCCATGGTTGCCCAACCTGCTTTCTTATAGAACCCAGGACCACCTTCCCCAGAGGTGGCACTGCCCACAGTGAGCTGGACCCTCACATCAACCATCAGTCTAGAAAATGCACCACAGGCTTGCCCACAGGTTAATGTGGTAGGGGCATTTTCTCAGTTGAGGTTCCCTCTTCCCAAATGATTCTAGCTGGTGTCAAGTTGACATAAACTAGCCAGCACAACTAACAAGCTGTAGATGCACAGTCTTTTTAGTTCCTGTTGTCAATGATTTCTCTAATTTAAGTTTTGCTAGACTCTATCCTACATTCTATTTTGTTTCAGGAAGAAAGAAACGCAGTAAGGTATCTGATGACTTTAGTATTGGGTATCAAGTTGAAGGCTCATAACCTTACAGCTCATTATTCATTGCTGGGTGTCCCGGGAAAACACAATAAAAAACTTAGTGGATATGTTTCTACAGTGCTTCTTTTCCACCTGCAATTTCAATATAAATGTCAGGATTATAATAAAACCTACCAAGCAGGGGAAATACCTTACCATTTTACCAATATCATAAGGAAGAGTATGGTAATAATCTCCTATCCTGAAACCTAGGGCTCAGAGCTAGAATGCCGTAATCAGCATTGGAGGAAGAGTTTTGCTGCTGTCTTGAGAGCTTGGCCATGGCTGGGCTATGTGTCAGCAAATTAGGAATCTCATCTTCTGCCCTTCAGTTATCATTTCATAGACCTTGCACAGAGACATCTCCTTGTGCCTGTGATTTTCTTAGCCTTTCTATAGAAAATTTTCACTGATGGTCTCAAGTTTCTAGAAGTTGTCCCAGGCACCTGTTATTGATATCAGACTGTCTCTGCTCTGCTCATCTCATCTCAACAGGTGTACGTGTGGCTCCATTTTTACCAAGTTCCTTGTCAGTTAAAGTCACAGTTCTGACATCTGGGTGCTTGGAGTCTGGTGGGAGTCAGTATAAGAGGCGGGTCTGTGAGTTAAAATCATAGCGTATGCTAAAGATATCAAGAAGAACTGTCTAGAGGAGAAAGGGGGCGCTTTGGAGAGATGATGGTACTTTGAAAGAGCACCACAAGACATCTCATCTGACTTGTTGGCACTTGCCATTAGAGAGTTGTGATGGACTCTGTGTCTGGTGGATTAGATAGTTCTTAACTACCTCACTGCATTTCATTAAATATCTAAACATGTAGCAAAATGTTGACTGCATGTTTATTAGCTCCTCCTCATGGCTGTGACAAAATGCCCAACCAAAGCAGCTAAAGGATGGGAGGGTTTGTTTTGGCTCACAGTTCAAGGGGACAGATCCTCATGGCGGGGAAAGCACAGGGCAGGAGCAGGAGGCAACTGGTCTTGGTGTTCTCAGGAAGGAGCGAGAGAAGAATGCTGTGGCTCAGTTCATCATCTGATTCCTTTGCAGTTCAGGTCTCCAGCCTACTGGATGGTGCTGCCCAGTTAGGGTGGGTCTTCATACCTCCATTAATCCCAGTTAGAAACTTCCTCTTAGACGTGCCCAGGGTTTAGTCTCCCAGGTGAGGTTAGGCCCGGTCAAGTTGACCATCATCATTAACTATCAGAGTATGCTAGCTGACATAAAAAGGTGGCAGAGTCAGAAACCAAGAAGAATTCTATACACTTAGAAAAAGCCAGAGGAACAGGAATTCAGTGAGATGAGAACCAAACTTGCCAACTGCTTTATTCTAGCTTCCAATAAGTCTCAGGGTGCTCGAAATACTGGCTTCAGTAGCTGCTTCTCCATGTGAGAGTGGCAGATCAAAAGGCCTGTGTGGGGAGAGAGGTCAGGTGGGGCCTCTGAGGTGATCCTATGATATGATATGATGCTATGAGGTGATACCTATGAAGGGTAGTTGTCCCCAAAGGCAGACAGTGAAAAACCGTTGTTGAGTCAAATGGCATGGTGGGCAGAAAACCTTGTAATGCAGCTTTTATATGATTTGTGGTCTGAGATGACAGTATTTGCATAATATGAATAACCACAAGCTAAAAATTTTTAATGTAAAGCAGACCAGACAGGGGAGAGCATGCATCTCCAGAGGAATCCACATTCGATCAGCAGTGAAGATAAACTCTTGGACAGAAATCACAAAGTATACAAGGAAACGAAACATCAGAAGTGAGTCCCCAGAGATGCCCAGGAATGGCGAACAATGACCCCATCCTATATGTTTTATGTGTTTTATACATTTCAAGAAATAGGAAAGGAAATGAGATTATGACTGAAAGCTAGAGAATGTCAGCATGGACCTGAAGAAGCGCTAGATGTTGGGAATTTAAAATATATATAAGAGATGTATTGAAATACAAAAGAATTGTGAAAGGAATGTATAGAACATAGGGAGGGAGGGAGGGAGAGCGCGAAGGAAATAGAGACCAGGCTGGGCCGGCACAAGAGGGCCAGAAACCAAGCTCAGATCACAGCTAGAATTGAACATCCCTTTCCATGGATTCTGACCATTTCAAATTGTTCTTTAGGAATCAAGAGCCTTACTACATTTCATAGAGTTTCTAGAAATGCCCCCTTGACCATTGACCTTGTTGTATATGTCTGGTTCAATCACATCTAACATTTTTTACCGGTCCCCTACAGGCTAATTGTTGAGAAGAGTAACCCTGTACCAAGAGAAAGACAGAATTTATTCTTAGGATGCAAGCTAAGCCTAGAGATTAATTAAAAACAGATTTTATTCATTTACATAATTGGGAAATTATTTCCAACATCAGTCCTAATAAACTTGGATTTGTTTGACAAATGCGATGATTTGTTCTGGGATAAATACCCGGTCTTTAAAAAGTACTTTTGATGTTGGTGGACGGCAGGCACGTTAAGGAGTAAATGATACAGCCGTGGTCCTTAGCAGGGAGCTGAAAGAACGTAGGTAGCATCCTTGGACCCTGAGAGTTAAGCCCAGCATCCCAGAGCGGCTGCTATCCCGGGATAATAATGTAAGAGGCTGTTTGCATGACCCTCTGGAATCAGCCCGTAATGACAGCTGGGTGGCTTTAAGCCTTGACCTCAATTTCCTACTCTTTCCACAACCCCACAAGCCCATTCCATCTTAACTATTCCTTCAGCGGCCTTTAATTCCTTAGTGCATGTTTTAACCTAAATAAAAATTTCATTTTTTCCACCTCCAAGAGAGAGCTCAGGTCTCACCTTCTCTGTGAATTCTGCCCTCATTTCCCTGGCAGGATCCACCACACTCTCCTTTAAATTCCTTGACCATTGGGTAGCAATCCCTGGCAATTATTTATAAGCAGATGAGAGTTCATGAGAGGTGCAAGTTGTGAGCTACTCATGTCTCCAACTCTAGTGATCTGATTCATAAGGGTTACATAGAAACTTGACTACTTCTCTTAAGAGGGAAACAAGATTGTGTGTGCGTGTGTGTGTGTGTGCGCGCGCGCGTGCGCGCGGCGCGTGCATGTATTCATGCATGCATCCATGTACGAGGATGTACCTATGTGAGGGTGCATGTGTATTGGTATGTTACAGAGGCCAGAGAACAACTTCAAGTGTTGTTTCTCCTGTGCTAGCCATCTTGTTTGCTTAAGACACAATCTCTCACTGGTCTAGAGCTTGTCAACTGGGCTGTACTGGCTGGCCAGTGAGCCCCAGGGATCTATCTGTCTCCACTTCCTCACCTCGGCAATTAAAGTGTGCATCAGGATGTTAGCTTCTTAAAATGTAAGTTGTGAGGGACCAAATCCAGATCCTCATGATTGCAGGGCAAGTACTTTACCGACTCTAACCCTGGCCCTCCAAAAACATAATTCTGTCAAGGTGCATCTACAGGCATATGGGGAAGAACCAATTGTGAAGCATTGGTATGTGCATGTTTTCTGTACGTCTTCAAAGTAATGTTTATCTACAGCTAATATTCTTGTGATCATCTACTGGATAAAATACCCAGAAAGAGAGAGAACTAAGTAACTCAAGGCCTTGTGGCTTGTACAGGGGATGAATCAGTGGACCGGGTGTTCAGAAGGGCAATAATTGAATAAGCCTTCCATGCCTTGGAAGATGACTTCATTAATTTCTCTCCATTCAAATGCAGCTGCACCTTCCCCAGCTCTTTTCGCCACAAGATCAGAGAAGCAGCCCTTTGATGTAAGGAAGGCAACCACAGAGGGGCTGAATGTGAACTGACCCTTGCTTGGGGACCGTTTTCCTACATACACGGCCGTAATCATAATCATAATGCTTGCCTGAACTTGGTGCTTTTCTTCTCTTTAGTATGAGGTCTGAAATTACCCGCTGGTGCCTTCTGTGGGGCAATAGGCTACTGAACAGAGGAGAGGCTGGGGGCCCCAAAGCATGTTATTGTTCAGAAATGCTCAAAGCGCTCAAGGCTCTGAATGGCTTTGGTGAATAAGCCAACCTGGGGCAGTTCAATAGGCGGGGCTAGGAGTAGGGTGCTGTGCCATTGTCTCTGCAGAAGGAGGGGCTGTAGAGCCACAGGGGCTGTGCTGTGTGCGTGCACCTGACAGAAAGGCCATAGACTTTAACCAACAAAACCTTCACTTCTTAGAGACCCTTAGGGCTTAAGGAAACAATTTCACAGAGGGATAGTAGTATTGATAAGAAAGAATAAGCCCTTGGCTGCTTCCTTCTTAGACAATGGCACACAGATGTATAAGCATTGACAGATTTTCCAAGGTGTGAGGATAACTCTGGCTAGCCCCGTGTTTGTGATAGTCTTGTTCATGGGACAGTACAGAGTTTTCGCTTATGCAAGATCAAACAAAACAAAATCAGGAGAGCTCGTGAGAATTTCAGAGCCTTGAACTGAGCCTTTCTTTCATGTTTTTCTTCTGGCAACTTGGGGAAAGAGTAGGAGAGCCCAGGCCCGTTTGGTCTCAGTTCACCGGGTGAAAGCTCCAGTAGCCATGGGGGTGGGTAGTACACTCCAAGGGGCAGAAGAAATGGAGCTTCCCCCAAGATCTGCCTCCCTTTTCCTTGTGAGGATGGACTTGCAGGCCTGTGACCAACATGTACCAGAATGGCTTCAGCCCCAATCAGAAGCAGGCAAGGTGCTCTGAGATGTGGGTTCCTGCAGACACAGGATCTCATGCCTTGGTGGTTTCTTGAGTTTGTCTTCTTGTGGCTGGCCCTGACATGACCTCTTAGACAACTTTATTTTGCCATTTCTAGAATTCTTGGCCTTAACCCAAACCCCTATTCTACATGTGTTTCTAGATCACCAACTATCCACCAAGACATAAACAAGGGAGGAAGGTCAATAGGTTTCTTGCTGATTCATGCTGCTTCAGCTGAGATTCCTCAGCATTTTGGAGCAAGAGTGGCGTGCTTTCAAGACAAAGCAGGGCTTGAGTTCTGACTTTTGATACTTTTCTGGACTAATGGCCTGTGGTAGGGTTCTCTTTCCTGGTGCTGGCTGTACACAGCAGTGAGTTGCAGTTCCCACTGTCATGTAGTCATGAGTGGAAATGGTCAATGGCCCACAGCTCACTGTAGGAAATGAATTATAGGATACCGAACACCTTCGTATGAAATAGCCTATGTGTTCGCTGTTTTGATCCAACTGTAGGCATCTGTAAATGTTTTCAGTGTGCGTCATACTAGCTGGGCTAAGAAACTATGGTATTTCATAGGTCAGTTTTAGTAAATGTACTTTTTTCTTCAAGATATGATCTAAAATAGCTTAAGGTAGCCTTGAAGTTGCTCTACACCCATGGATGACCTCTTACCTTTACCTTCTGACAGCTAGAATTATAGGCGTGCACCATCACACTTGGTGTGTATGATCCTGGGGCTCAAACCCAGGACTTCATTCATGCTAGATAATCACTCTATCAGCTGAGCTACCTCCTCAGCTTTTTATTTTCCTTTTCTTTTTTTGATATGGTGTTTTTAACTTGTGAATGAGTTTATGGGAGTGAACCCCGTGGAGTCAACCAGAATCTCTATGACATGCCAACATTATTCTAGAGGCCAGGAAGGGAGAAGAAGCCAGGGAATGTCTTTTAGGAGCTCATGATTTAGTTAACACACAGATGAGTCAACAAAGGATGTAAAATTTTTCAGGGGCAGGAAGTGTCTGCATTGCTTGGGTTGACGGAGGTTGAGAGGGAGCCATTAGAAATGAGGTGGGAGATGGGGATGGGGTTGAGTGAGGTAGGCTAGGGAGTTTGGGCCAATGACAAGGGGACTGCCCACCCAGGGTATGGTTGGCCTCTTGCGGGGCACTGTAGTCCAAGATATACTATCCAAAGTAGCGTGGCATAATTGGGCTTGATTTGGGTTGTACTGGATCAGAGTGTGTAGGCTACATCAGGTTACAGTGAGTGCCTGTAGAGATTTCTTGGTAGGGATGACAATTGAAGCTAGCTACTGGCTGGCCTGATCTGGACAATCAAGACCCTAATCTGTTGCCTCAGGAACAGGACTCAGACTCAAGTCCTATGCAGAGAGGGCAGGCCAAAGGAAGGCCTAAGGGCAAAGGCCCTTTGATGTTTCTTTCAGGTAAAACCATTCAGTGGTGTATAGTGGGCCAAGCTAGCTGCTGTGAGGGCATCGTGACTTAATGGTGCACACAGCGAGAAAGAGTCTAGGAAGGAGGAAAATTCCAGATGCCTCTTTATAGCAGCTCAAATGTCTAGTGAGCTAGGGCCCACAACGGCAGAGGCAGGGACTGGGGAATGCAGAAACCGAGGTGGGGACGTCAAAGCCGAGCACAGTCCAGTTTGAGCCAAGGAGGCCTCTTGCTGCTTTCTCTTCAGCCTTCCCTAGAACACTCGGCTTGGAGGACTCCCCTAGCTCTGATGGCAGCTCTAAGTGGCCGAGCTCCAATGCTGAGGCTCATCACACAGGACCTCTGCCTGGTGTGAGCTGTGCTTCTTCTGAGTGATACAGGGACCAGGCTGCACTGGGTCCTAATGCCCCTTGATCTCTTGGGTGAGGTGCCCAACAACAGAGTTGTCAGGTTGCCTATGAGAAGCTCTGATAATCTCATTGGCCCGGTCCACAGAGGATTTTTGTTCACGTTGACTAGATGCGGTAAACACACATCCTGGGACATTTACTGACAATTACAGGGAATGAAAGGGTGTCTCACCTTGCTACTCTCTGAGATGCTGAAGGAGTTTTAAATTGTTGTCCTGGCAGCGTTTCAGAGGAATAATTGCAGGCTAGGGATGGAGCTCAGTGGTAGAGTGGTTGTATAGCAGGCCCAAGGCCCTGGGGTCACTTCCCAGCACCCCAAGAAAAGAAAACAAAGAGACAGACAAATGGACATGAGTTCAATAAAGTCTTATATCTCCAGAGACTGTGTCAAGGGCTATCATGGCGCCATCTACCTAACCTTGAAGCATCAGAGCTGGTAAGTAGAATATTCTTATAGGAGTCCCTGGAAAAAAGTGACATCTGATGCCTACTTCCCTCTAACCCCTTCGTGCTGGCTAGAGTCCGTGTGACATGGCAGAGGCTGGGTATAAGCTGCAACAGCTCCTTAGACGCTGGGGGGGGGGCGTGGGACAAGAGGGAGGCAGGGTCTTGCTGGAGAATGAGCCCGAAGCTCCCTTTGGGTGCCCTCTGGGCCAGCTAGGACTGTGCTTAGCATTGCTACTGTAGAACAGAACCAAGGACCCTTGCTGTACAAGGGTCACATGGGGTTCAGTGTGCGGGAACTCATCAGAAATGAGACAATCTGGTATGGTGTGGAGTAAGCTGGGCGAATGTGGGAGACCTGGTGTGGGATTGAGTGACCCGCCTTGGGATTAGGTGATCTTGTCACAAAAGCGGCTGCTGTCCCCATCTCTGTGCCCTGTGGCTTCTTCTATGTCCTTAAGTGGGAGCGGAAGCTGATGTCAGGGCAGTGGTGGTCTGAGGAACTGTGAGGCTTAGGGAGGGGTTTAGGACTAGCTCCTAATTCCTGTGAGACCACATTGCCTCATCCACGTTCCCTATAGTTTTCTAATAAAGGAATTTACATGGAAAAGAGAGATTTAAATATATCACTGGATTCTTTACACATATGTGATCCACTGGGGTGGGTGAGTGAGTGGGGGGCTTTTAAAAGAATCCATTTTCTTATTTCCAGATGGACTTAGGAAGGAAGTCAGTCTAGATCATTTAGAAAATAAAAAAGGGTACTAAAAATATAATTACATATATCTACATATATATAGTTGAAGTATTTATTATCTGCAAATTGGTTTTTATTACATTCTTGGGCTTATTAAGTAATTCTGCTAAAGAGAATACATTTCTTGGGCCAGTGAGATGGTTCAGCAGGGAAAGGCACCTGCTGCCAGGCCTGGTGACTGGGATTTGATCCCATGACCCATATGGTGGATAGAAAGAATCACAAGTTGTCCTCTGAACTCCACCTATGGATATGGCACATCCCCCATACACAACTAATAAAATGTAATCAAAATTTTTTAAAGGATAACACTCCTTTTTTTTTTTTTTTTTTTTTTTTTTTAAGACATCAACAACTGTAAACCAGGACTGTCTCAGGCAAGAGGAGCAGCATGCCACCCTGACGCCAATGACTTTCCCAAGACCACACAAGTGGTAAGTGGGGCTGCAAAGCTAATCCTTTCCTGCGATTTCATGTTGCTGAAATTGAGGGATGAAGTCCCGCAGATCCACAGAATTTTCTAGAAGTTCATCTTTTTGCTGAAGTGCTTGTTTCTAATGGGTAATTTCCTTCCCATTGGATATCCTCTCAGTCTGGATCTGCGGGTGCTGGCTTGGAGTCTGGGCTGGCCGCTCCTTAGGTGACAAATTGAGAAGGCTTCTTGTGGGAGGCATTTGAGGGGCTGTGGCCTGTTGTCCTGGGTCCCTTTTCCTCTCTGTGACAGCTGTGGTCACTCGGCCTGAAGACAGACTATCCCTCTTCCTTCCTCTCAGCTCCCTTGGGTATCACTCACTGCCTCTCCTCACATCCTTGACTTCTTGACCATTCTTTATTCTAGATGCTATGTCTGCCTTGACCCCATACAGCTCTCGCCCAATAGGGAATAAGAGACAGTTTAATGGAGCCAAACATAAGTGACCAAGGCCCTGGGAACACAGCTTTAGGTTGACACAGTAGTGACAGTATCATGAGTCATAAATCAAGGCACCCTTCAAATGTGTTGACGGCAGTATCAGGCAGGTGGGTTGTACCAAAGTGGAGACATCTCCGCTATCAGTCTTATGCTGTTTGATGACATCTGTAGCCTTTGGGTTGGTGAAAGCTAGGGATCTGTTCATGTATTCCAAAAAGGATTTTTACCTGGTAGTGACAGGGTTATTAGGCCAATCACAGAGGTGGACAATGTGTGGCTATGAAGAGGGCTAAATATAGCCCAAGGTCATTTAGCTCCTAACTGAAACATTCCAGTTCACACAAAAGCAGGAGCTCTGGTCAGTCCTTCAGTCTCCAAGAATGCATAGCACAGATGCAACCCCATACCCTGGAACTTCAGTTTGCAGCCCCAGCCTTTACCTGTGACCTGGAGAGCCCGTGCACGGCTCTGCCTGGCATGGGGTGTTACTTGCCTTTCCGTGATCCAGTCCAGGCATTAATCCATCCTTGCTCTGTTCTCCTCACCCTGCCTCCACACTCACATTCACAACCTGACAGTCTTTGAGATTTAATCAACTAGTTCATTGAACAATCCAGGTGTATACCCACCTGATTTGAAGTGATTTAGTTTAATGAAGATAATCACATGGCTTGGGTTTTCTGGGACAGCCCTAATTTCAAATATTCTGTGTCACTGTCCTCACAAAACTACTTAAGTCCTAAAAGTCTTGATATTTTGGGAAAGAAATGTGTTCTAGATGGCAACAGATACCTAAAAACAAGGAGGGGGGTGGGTAAATTCCTAGTCAGGCAACGTGCTCTGCCTTTGACTCAGGACCCATAGATCTTTGCTAAACCTTTCTTTGTTGCTTATGTGAGCTTATGAGAAAGCTAGTTTTCACCTGTCTCCATTTCTTGCTGAGTAGCCATGCTGTCTCTCCACCAGCAGCACCTAATACCATGTGCCTCGTGACAACCTATTTCACATGGGCTCCTTCACTGTGAAATCTGCAAGACCTAGGATCCCATGTCCTGACTGTCTCCTGGGCTCATGGGTAAATGATCTCAGCTCTGTCTATCCTTGACTTTGGCTGGATCATCACTGCAGATGGCTGCCTTCCATCATGCCTAGTAGAGTTTAGGAGGACCTTCTGAAGGCTTTGATCTCACCTGGTTCTCCCAGGAAGAGCTTTCTTCTTCTACTCATTGGCCCCAAGGTCCAGTCCTACTACTGTGGAAGAGGTAAGATCCCAAGGAGAAAGACTATTTTGAAGGGGGTGACCTGGCAGGGTGTGTGCATGACTGTACCGTGGGGTCTGAGAACCTCTTCCAGACCCTGTGGAGAAGGTGCTCCCAGAAGGGTCCTGTGGCCAGCAGAGCTGGGGTGGGCTTCCCTGAGATGAGGGCTGCTCAGTGTGACCACATCTTCTCCGACAGCTTCTGCAGAAGGGCCACCAGCATTTCCAAGGCATGTTTGACCACATACTCTATTCTGATAGCAGCAGCCTTTACAGTCTTGAAGAACCCAGGTAGAGGGAAGAGTTGGGTGTGAAGAGTCAGGTTTGCCTGGATTCAAGTTCAATGTCCTGATGTTCAATTGTGTCATTTTGGCTACATTTGCTCAACTTGGATTCCCTGTGAGAGAGACAGGAAGGACAAATGACCTTGAATGGGTTGTCGTGAGAGATAAGGTACTAGAGATGGAAGAACTTGGCTTCCATGTGAGATGTTTTTGTAGGAAGAATATTTATTAAGGTAGAAAAATCCCTCAGCTAGAACTTTTCACAATAAAGAATTATCCAAGGCCGGAAGTGTAGTTCTGTGATTACATGAGAGCATGTTTAGTAAATGTGAGGCCGTGGGTTTAAACCCTGCTCCCTGCCCCAAAGAACAATCAATATTGAATAATCCCATTTATATTGACTGATTAAGGAGCTGCCCCTCCTTGTTTGCGTTGTTCAGCATATTTGTAATGAAATGCCATAAGTCTTTGTGGCTAAACAATAGAGAATGCTTTTGAATGGATGCATGCTTTTAAGAAAATACTTTGAATTCTTAAAGCAAAACATGAGATGAATTAAAAAGGACAAGCTTAGGCTTTGGCTACTCTCCTCAATTACTGAATAAAACTTTGCTTCAGAAAGGTTAACGTTGTGGCAAGAGGGGCTGGAGTGGGCTCCAGGCCTGGAGACAGGCAGGCGGCACGGAGATTAGCCCGACTCAGCAGGAGCTGCCCATAGGGGTAGATGCTCTCCAAGTGACTGGAACCTTGGCTCATGTTCATGGACACCCAAGAAGCCACCCCTGCATACTCTAAGTATCCTGGGTTTCTATTTGACATCTCTTAGGCTAGGTGCATCTGCCCTTTGGATAAGGCTGTAGGCAATGGTATTTCTCAGGTCCCATATCCTCTGAAGTCGAAGTAGTGTTTTGGTGTCCGTGTACATGTGTGTATTTTTATGGAGAAGATGATCCTAAATCGAAGAATGGGTTCTGGACTTTAGAAGTTCTGCAGATCATAGCCAGAATAAGCTCCCTAGCCAGCAGAGTTCACTGCATGATTTATAATTAGGCAGGGGCCCAGGCGTTCCTCTGAACCTGCTGGGCTTCTGTGACTGGTCTGAGGTGCTTGGCTGGACTGCTTCCTCAGCAAGACCTACGTTATGTTTGGTGTTTGGTGCCTCCCTCTGGGGGGCTGTAGCTTTTCTGTGATTCCTCCTTCCCTCTCTGGCCTCCAAAGTCCTTGAAGCCTGCTGTCGATGGTGCTATA
The DNA here is from genome assembly GCA_902168415.1 of Peromyscus melanophrys. NCBI lineage: Eukaryota > Metazoa > Chordata > Mammalia > Rodentia > Cricetidae > Peromyscus > Peromyscus melanophrys. The sequence goes on along the minus strand of CABHPR010155447.1, from coordinate 12,554 downwards.
AATCCTGGGTTATCTGTAGAAGGCTGACATGACTTTCACAGTTTCCCAGATCAGGCAGGCAGTGTGTGTGTGTGTCAGGCCACACAAGCTGCTTGCCCTCCAGCACTTAGTGGACACCTGTTGGTGGCATTTAGGACATCGGTGTGGGGAAATGATAGGGAAGAAAAAGGATGACAAGCAAGGACTGCTGTTCAGAGGCTTTCTGTCTCTTAATCGAGATACATGAGCAGCTTACAACGCAGTCAGTAAAATGGAAACAATGTATTAAGCCTGGAGTGGTGACTCACACCTTTAATCCCAGTGCTCAGAGGTCAGAGACAAGTGGATCTCTGTGAGTTCAAGGCCAGCCTGATCCACACAGCAAGTTCCAGGCCAGTCAGAACTTTCATGAGACCCTGTTTTACATAAAATAAGATAAAGGGAGTGATATGGAAATGCATTCTCTGGACTAGGGGTATAGATCACCAGGTAAAAGGGCTTGCTAAGCTAGCCTGATCTTAGTTCAGATGCCCAGTCCCCCTGTAAGAAGCTGACGTGGTCATATGTGTCTCTAATCCTAGTGCGCTTGGGGTAGACACTGGGATTTGCTGGCTACAAGTATGAGATTGTCTCTCCAGGGAGTCAGCTAGGGGCTGACAAAGCTGAAGGTCCAGTATCTGACAATCTCATACATGCATACAATGTATTTTGATCATATCCACCCCCAGGTCATTCCTCCCACTGCTTATAGGCTCCCGCAGACCCCATGCAAACAGATCTCCCTCTCACTCGCACATTCTTTTATGGTTTTCAGTAACCAATCAAGTCTAATTAGTACAGCATGCATGTACATGGATGTTGGGGCCATGAATCTAGCACAGGCAGCCCACCAGCTGTCATACCCCAGAAGAAAGGTGACTACCCTTCCCCCAGTAGTCACAAACTGCCCATAACTCCTCACCTAAGGGTGGCGCTTCATGACCCCACCCCCTGCACCCCCATGCTGGAATGTAAACTGGCTTGTTCTTGTGCAGGCCACTGAAGCCCCTATGAGTTCATGAGCGTAATGGAAGGCAGCACAGTGCTCCTCCCCAGCCTCCAACTCTTAAATTCCTTTTACCTGCTCTTCTTATATGTTCCACGAGCCTTTAGGGGGATTACTATAGATGTCCCGTTTAGGGCTGAGCATGTAGTAGCTACTTATTCTCAGTACTTAGACCAGTTGTGCATCCCTGGAGTTAAGGGCTTCCCACTGCAAAAAGAAACTTCTCTGACCAAGATGAGAGCAGCATTGATATATGGGTATCAACATGACTATTGACGGCATTTCAACATGTCCAGTGAGGAACCCAACAGTAGCTGGTTCTCCCTTAGGGCCTGTGACCTCTTAGCCATGGGCTTTTGACCATATTCACAGTATCAGGCATGAAGAACTTCCTGATCTGAGCTTTACCTCCAAGGAGAAAGGGCTTGGCTAGCCCCATAACAGTCATAGTCATGCCACTTTTTCATTAGTGAGTACATCTTGCCTGGTGGTTTTTTTTTTTTTTTTGTAATTGTAGCAGGTAGGCTCTTCTACTGAGGAAGACCATGGATGGTTTTTTCCCCCGGCAGCCTGCCGTAGCACCTTCTGGCACTATGAAATCAAGTCAATAGGGAGGACGTTTCTAGGCTAGTTCCACTTTGAATAGCAGGTCTGAAATGTCTGATTTCCACATGCAGCCCAGACTGTTTTCATTGTTCATGATTTTTGAAAAGTAAAACTACAAAACAGAATCGGATGGCAGTGCCAGCTCTTGATTGTCTAATTTACCCAGTTGTCTCTTGTTTCTGGCAAATCCCGGGCGGAGGTGCTAACTGTTAGAGTAATCGTGCCCGGCGTTCACCGCATGCTATGCTAAATACAGCTTTAATATCATTTACATCTCACAGCCACTGGATAAGGTAGGCATTTTGTTACGCACATGGCATAAAAGTAGAAACTGAGGCACAGAGCTAAAATATGTTATTCACTCTCCCATAAGCTAGTACCTTCTAAATTTGTTATTCAAATTTGATCTCTAAAATACAGGGTCTGGGCTCAAGAGATGGCTTAGTGCTTGCAAGTGCTTGGTGTTTTTTGAGAGTTTATTCCCAGCACCCACTTTGGGCAGTTGACAACCACCTGCAACTTCAGCTTTAGAGGATCGGATTCCCCCTTTCGGCCTCTGAAGGTACCTTCTGGCATGTGGCAGATACATACACATACATAAACATATACAAATAATTTTTAAAAATCTTAAACTATGGGCTAAGAGGTCCCTTACCTTATTGTGGCTTCCAACCAGCTGCCCGTGGTAGGGTTCAGCTCAGATGTAGAGCACATGTACAGCATGCACAAGGCCCTGTGAAAAAAGGAAGGAAGGGAGAGAGAAAGGGAAAAACTCCTGCCTTCTCATGACCACTGTTCCCTGTCCAGAGCTGCTGTTTATATTCATCTTGGCCTGCATATAAAGATCCTGTTTAGGAACATCATCTCAGCAATGGAGATGCTATCAATGGTTCCTCTTGACCAGTCCCTAATTCAGAAGGTTTGCTTCTAACTATCCTGTGAGAATTCCACTAAGCTTAATTTCCCGGTCCATAAGCTGTAAAGTGTGGTTCCTTTCGGGGTGGGTTTCATTTACAGGCTCACAGGAGGGATGACTCATACAGAAATTGCTCCTTTTCTTTGTCGATTTATGTCGCTATCTTTGAGAATGCATGTCTGCCTTTTAAATATCTACAAAGAAAAGAAATTGGATCCAGTGTTAGTGTCACATCCTCCGCCACCCATACTTTACCCATTTCTTGTAGTATAGAATCTTTATAATCCTAACAGAATGGTTTCTTGTTTGGTACCCTATTCAAAATGACATTATTAATATTAAAATACTAAATATCGTGACTCTCAAACGGATGTGTTTTGATCACACTTTAACTGTGGCAAAACACTTGAAGATCCTTCCAGATGTTGATGTAACCTTATAGTCATCTACCTACTCAGATATGGGTCATATGGGCTGACATTCAAAAAGATGCAACCCAGCTAATTCTCCTCCAGTCTTTGGGATCAATTACAAGGCAGCAACAATTTTCTGCCTCTGATGAATGCACAGTAGTCATGTTTCCAAATAAATGATAGTCTTTCCTTCCTTTTCTGCTGGGATATGAGGCCAACCTGCAATGGATTTTTGGACATGGGCTGGCATATCTGAATTCATGAGTTAACATGGCCTTCACTGAACCAGACAGAGGCTCCATCCTTCAGCCTGCATGCAAGAGAGCTATGGAGGGGCTGGGCTTGCTGCACCACCTCAGGCTAATGGAAGAGAATGAGGTGAGGCCGTGTAGCACGAGGCCCAGCTGTGCACACCAGCCTCATTACTAATAGATATGCTGCATGACTTGGGTATTTTTGTCCCCTTGAGCCTCAGTTTCCCCATCTATGCAGCAAGAGACTTGAAGTAGCTGGCTAAAGGCTCTTCTTGGTGTTAATTTCCCATGGTTCAGTGGCTCATGATAATGAGCACAGGTGAGGTCCACAGAGAGATCCCTCTTAAATACTTCATGTAGAATTAATAAGAATTAATACTTTAGCCGGGTGGTGGTGGCGCACGCCTTTAATCCCAGCACTCGGGAGGCAGAGCCAGGTGGATCTCTGTGAGTTCGAGGCCAGCCTGGTCTCCCAAGCGAGTTCCAGGAAAGGCGCAAAGCTACACAGAGAAACCCTGTCTCAAAAAAAAAAAAACCAAAAAAAAAAAAAAAAAGAATTAATACTTTATTACTTTTTTAGTGACTTCTTGTTTCTCTTTGGAAGGAAAAGGGAAAGTGAACATAGATATTTGTAGGTCTTGTTATTCATGAAGTGTCAACAACAACTTTGTGCCTCTGATAAATGTACTGTGGGTGTGTTTCCAAATAACTGTGAACCTTTCCCCATGAAAAGTTTTGATGGTGTAAGAAAATAACAAAATGCAGAATTATATTCTGCTTGCTGGCACGTGCACCAGTGCTAGATTTTTTTTTTTTTTTTTTGCTGTTTATAAGCTCTAGCTGATACAAAGGGTATTAATTGGATTTTCCATATTTTACAATGAGGAAAACAGATTTCAAAGATGTGAAGCTCCTGGCGCCTAAACTCAAAAAGTGGGAAGAGAAATCCATGGGCCTGAGACTCAACATTAGCCTTTAAGAGTATTGGAGCAGAGGGGCACAGAAGCCAGTATGTCCCAACATGTGTCTGCTGATGTCCTGTTTTCTGGACAGAGGCCTTCTTTACAAGCACAGGGATGAGGTAGAGCACACACTGCTTCCCAGAGGCCAAGCTGACAGCAGGGTGTCCATCTCTAAGTGGTTCACCTGCTCTGTAGACACTTGCCTTCATCTGACTTTGTGAGCTCGGGGACTGGTGCTTCACAGTTTCCCACTAATGGCCAAGTTTCTTTAGCTTTTATATTAGTTTCTCAGCCCTGCCAAACTGGGTGGGTGGCTTCGAGCAGCAGGGATCTATTCTCTTACAGCTGTGCAGTCTAGATTGCTAAAATCAAGGTGTTAGTGGGGCCATGCTCCCTCCAAAGCCTCTTGGGGAGCATCTTAACTTGCTTTATCTAGCCTCTGCGGCTCCAGCTGTCCTTAGAGCTTGTGTGGCCCTAGTCTCTGCCTCTCTCTGTATATTTGAGACTCACCTCTCTTTCCCTTTATCTTAAAAGGACACCTATTGTTGCATTTAGGTCCTAAATAGGGTGACTTTATCTTAGCATTCTTTTAACCCCAGCAAAGGCTGTCTTCCAAATAAGGTTATATTTACAGGTGGTGGGATAGGACATATAGTTTTGTATCCATCATTTAATTTTCCATAGTTCTAGATGCTACCAGTTCTAAAGAAATCATTGGGTATTTGATGACTTAGATGGGAGCAGGTAAGAGCCACAGTGTGAAGAGGGGGCAGGAAGTAGACGTGGGGACATTTAGCAGAGACTACAATCGCCGTCAGCTATAGGCATGTATGAAATATCTCCTCTGGGGAATCCTAGAGGACATGTGAGATGTCTGTGGCCATACTCAACCCCAGGTTCACAGACTGGAGATAAGGAATAACGAAGGTGGAAAAAGCCTTTTTCAATAATAACTCAGCGAGTCCAGAATGCACAGCGTTCTGGGACTTTGGGAATACCACATTGGTGACAGTTGGCAGGAGACTGGGATGGGTGAATGGAGGATGGAGAAATGGTTTCGAATCAAAAACATAATTCAGCAAAGGCTAGAAGCATGAACTCTAGTAGGACATGCCAAATATGTATTTATTCAATGATAAATAGTGTCTATCATTTATGGTAATTATTAGGCACCATGAACAGAGTTCCATGAACTGAGTGCCTATTTAGAGATGCTGGCCTATACAATTTTATTGACATTGTCATGTTTACTTTTCACAACTGCTCATGAGGTAGACTATACTCTTTGGAGGATAATTTGAGGGTCAACTTACTTTAAATTTTGGAATCAGTCTGGGATGGGACTGCTAATCCAATTCTGTATTATATGGGGCTGCTATTCAAATTCTGGATTTTAGGAGTTTAGTACCTATTATGGTTTGGAGAGAAAGTTTTCTCCCACATCCCAAAGATTCATATATTGAATGTCTGGTCTCCAGTGTGTGAAGCTGTTGTGAGGTCATTGAACCATGAGGGCTCTAACATTGTCAATGACTTAATTTGCCCTAGTTCAGTTGGTTTCTGGTTGCTATGATAAATGCCATGACCAAAAACAACTCGTGGAAGAAAGGGAAATCAAGGCAGGAAGTCAATGTAGGAACCTGGAGACAGGAACTGTAGCAGAGGCCACAAAGGGGTGATGCCTACTGGCTTGCTCATCAGTTTCAAATTAAACTTCCTTGCTTATGCTCCCCCCAGGACCACATGCCTAGGAGTGGCACTACCCATAGTGAGCTGGGCCTTCCCATATCAACCATTCATCGAGAAATTGCCCACAAACTTGCATATGGAGCCATTTCCTCAGTTGACCTCTTTTCCCAGATGACCCTTGTTTGTGTCAAGTTGACAAAATAAACCAAGCAGCGAAGAGCAGATTCCCAGCTGTGTGGGAAACAAGCAGGAAGAAGTGAGTTTCTGGATGGCTGAGGAGTTTTTAAAGAGTCTATTTGTCCTTGGTCCCTGGCCACCTCTCAATGGCCCTGCTTCTCCAGCTACTATGAGGTAAGCCCTTTCCTACACCATGCCCTTCTATCACGGTGTTAGTTTTTTTCTATAGGCCATAAGCCGTAGAAACAGCCTACCACGGACAAAAACTCAAAAACCGAGGTTCAAAATAAATGTCTATTTTTAGTTGTTTTTCTCTTGTGCTGGACACAAGTGACATGTGTGTGTAAAAATACATGTGCATGCGTGTGTTCATCAGGAGAGAGAAGGAGATGGAGCACTTGGCCCTCTCAGCTGATAACCTAGGTCGGAATAGGGGATGAAAATTATTTTTTTTCTGAGCTTCTAGAACTTACCACCTCTGAGTCATTCTCTCTCTCTCCTGTAAAAAGTTAAGACTTGTGTGAGTTCAGGGTATTTCTCAAAATGAACTTATTAGCACTTTTGTTGTATAAATAAGTATTTTAATTTTTGTGGTGCACATTAAAGCTGGTGGATGGGAGGCTGTCAGAATTCTTAATTGTCATGAAATATGCTGCTAATAATCGGTCTTATTAAATCTAAATGAAATGCCTGTGTGCAGCCCTCTTCCAGGGTTCTCCTCCACTTGCTGTAGCTTTTTTTTTATCTGAAACAGCAAGCAGTCATTCTAAATCACTATCAAATTAACTATTTATGTTCCCTTTCACCAGCATCATCTTGCCCTTCTTCCGCCTCTCTACCCAACTCGCTTCAAATCTTAAGTTTTATGGGGAAATGATTAGTGCCAGGGGCTGGTAGGGGAACCCTTCCTGCACTGAAAGAAGGCCCCAGTTGCTGGGCAGAATATCCTCTGAAGTCCTGGGGTGGGTAAGGAAGGGTGACTTCTGTCCCTGAAAGAGCAGACACTGGGAAGCAGGGAAGGCTGGGGTACAGAGCAACATCTGATTTTCCTCTCTTGGCCAGAGGCCAGCGACAAGGTAGCAGCTCATCTCCGCTTCCTTCAGATGCTGTGTGGAGGAAAGGAGCCGGCTCAGTTTGCAAGACCTTATCTTTGCTTTGCTTTCTGGAGGCTGAATGGGAATTTTCCAATGCAGAGGTCTCAGTTGGCTGGAGCTGTAGCGGCGGATACAAGACAATGCTATTTCAAACTGGATTAGCAGAGTGTCACCCGTGACCTTCTGAGGAAGTGGGAAAGCTCAGAGGGGACACCTTCTAAGTATCAGCCACACTCCCTTGATTGATGGGGGAGGGGGCAAATTGGACATTTGCTAGAATAAAATCAAGGGACTAAGAAAGTGGTATGTCATAGGATAGACCTTCTCCTTAGCTAGTCAACCCCCACCTTAGATCCTGCTAAGACTGAACCCATCCAGGAGCACCACACTCTAGGCAGGTAAAAAACGGAAGCAGTTGTCCCGTGAAAACCTTCGCTCCCCTTCATTTGTCTACATGTTCTAGGCCTGAAAAAGGAGAAGCTTTGCTGTCCTTTCCCTGTTCCCACGGGGGCAGAGCTGAAGCTGAAACTCTGGCAGGACTGTGAGAGTCATGACCATTACTAACCAACAGCGTAGTGGCCTCCAGGTGGCCTTTGTCCACTGTAGGAAGGGTGTCCCCATTCATATTTACCACTGATTATTTTCCAGGAACTTGAAGCAGAAACCATGGGGGAATGCTGCTTATTGTCTCTCTCAAAGGCTCATGCTCTGAAAGCTTTCTCATCTAGCCCAGGGAATGATACTGCCCATAGTGGGATGGACTCTCCTGCGTCAGTTAACAATGAAGGCAATCCTCCGTAGACATGCCCACTGGCCAGCTGATCTGAGCCATCCCTCAAGTGAGACTCCCTTCTCAGGTGGCTCTAGCCTGTATCAGGTGGGCAGTTAAAGCTAACTAGGACAAATATTCAATCCTGGAAAAGGCTTTTCCAGTGAGATGACTGACCCGGGTTTGAATGTCTCCCCTACCCTACCCTTGCTGACAAATGAGCTTGGGTGAGTGAGATAACATTTGTAGGATCCAGTTTTCCCATCTTTATGATGGGATCAATGATGAGCCCTTGCAGGATTAAATGAGAACATGTGTGTGACAGCCCTGACCTATTGTAGCTGTTGGTAATTTCATCTCTCTTCTTCTCTTCCAAACATCTTATCAATCAATAGAGGACCAAGGTTCTGGATTATCTGACACCATGGAATGCTGCTACGACAGAAGCAGAGGTGTTTGGGCCTGTGCTTGCCACCACTTGGTTTTTTTTCTAAACCGAGTTGTCATTTAACTGGAACAAACTCATTGTGTCAATTTCGGCTATTTTTATACCAGGGAGAAAAATGCCTGTCGGCTCAGCACAGAGCCCCATCTCCAGCTGGGAAGGAGTGTTTCTAAGCAGATATGAGGCAAAACCCAGGAGTGTGCATAAGTTTGAAAGTGTCGTGTGAGTGGGGTTATCTGCATTATCTGACCTGGCTCCAAGGTGCCAGGAACCCAAAGAACACGTGTGGCCTTATGGGTGGCCAGCTTCCAAATGTCCTGAGTCCTGGTTTTTCAGATCTAGCCTCCCAGAAGGTCTCCACTCTACCTGGCCAAGCAGTCTCATACCCAAAGTTTCTTTGGGTCATTTATTCATTTGTCAAACATTTATGTGCATGGCCCCTTTAATGCTAAGCTTTGGGGACACAACAATGACCAGTACAGCACTGAATAGCCCACACGTTGACAAAATATATCACATTTAAATGGTAGAGAACCACACTGAAATATGAACAAGAATCAAGCAACAAATGGGAACTGTTGTGTTAAACATATGCAGAAATGTGTCTACTATCAGAAATCGGCCCTGTGGGAGAGACTGGGGTTCTAGGGGAACCAACTGTCTGTGTGGTGACAGGATGGAGCTGGATTGTGACGTTGAGTAGCTGGGTCTGAATCCTGACTTAGGAGTCTAGAGACAATAGTTAGCTTGTTTCCTGCTCTAGTGTCCCCCTGTATAAGACTGAGAAAATACCATTTTAGTTTTGAGTTGTTGTTTGATTTAAAAAAAATTGACATAGAGGAGAAAGGGCTTGTTTGAGCTAACAATTCTCTGTTATAGACCGTTATTATGGGGAAGTTCAGCAATGGAAGCCTGCGTCAGTTGGCTATGTCACATCTACAGCCAAGAGCAGAGAGAGAGAGAGAGAGTAAATGCATGACTGCTCACTTGCTCGCATATGCTAAGCTCTTTATCTCCACTCTTACACAGTTTAGGACTCCCAGCCAAGGGGATGGTGCCACCCACAGTGGTCTGGGTCTTTCTATATCAATTAACTTAATTAAGACATGCCCACAAGTCATCCCAACATAGACATTGCCTTGTTGAGATTCTTTTCAGTAGTTCTTGGTTGTGTCAAGTTGACAATCAAAGCTAACTACCAGAAATAAATTCTTTCATGAAGGTCTGTTCCTTAAGGTGAAAATCTGTGGGTTAACTGGAAACTCCTAGTTAAAGGCCTGATATATGCCAGGTATTCATTGTTTGGAGGCTGGAAGTATTGGGAGAGGCTGCAGGCAAGGCCAGAGGCTTCACAGGAATCTTGAATCAAACCAGATGAGGCAGCCCCACTTATGACAGGTGGCTCTTCTATCATACAAATGAAATTGGATGAAAAGTCTCCAGGTAGATTTTCTTGTGGGCTGACGTCCTAGACCCTCCCCTCCATATTTCAGTTCCTTTACTTGGCTACCCACATTGTTTATTTTTGCGTGTGGTGTATTGTACAGAGGATTAAACACCAGTCCTCACAACTCTGGGACCTGCAGCTCTTTTGTTAATGTTGTTTTCTCTTTTGCAATATGGTCTCACTAAATTGCCCAGGCTGGCCTTCAACTTGTGATGTCCTGCCTCAGCCTCTGAAGTAGTTGCACCACCAGGGTTTTCTTTAGCTTGCCAATAGTTTCTTCTTTCCACTGCCAAGTTCTTGTGGTTCCAGGCTCTCAATGGACAAAAGAATCAGGAAGTCTATGGTGGAAGTGAATTAGTCAGGAAGCTTTGTCATCAGCATCTCTAATACACACACACACACACACACACACACACACATACATACATACACACACACACACACACACACACACACACACACACACTTTTCCTGGTGTGTTTTGAAAACAGAAACCAGCTCTTGCCCTCAGTTTCCAAAGTTTCCATCTTCGCCTTAGCATTGTCCTACGAAGCACACACATACAGTGGATTGGGAGTGCTTTGAGAATGTCAGCTGTGGATTTGAATGGACTTGGAAGGGCTGGAGAAGGCCCAGGGAAGAACATTTCCTGTTCTTTCACAGAGCCAGAGTTCAGTTGCCAGCACCCATGTTGAGTGGCTCACAACTACCTGTAACTCCAGTTCCTGGAGATCTGATGGCCTCTTCTGGCTTCTGTGAGCACTGCCCTCATGTGCACATACACATACACACATATGTATAAATAAAATTTAAAAAATATTTAGATATAGTCTGTGGAAGCAACAGTGTCTAGCAGGGCTAGCTGAGGTTGCCCACGTCATACTCTTTACCCAGTGCTCTTCATCACTTTTTAACTACGTGGTGTCCATGTGCCCCATGGGGCTGGAGCTCCTGTGCTGCAAGGATACATGCTTCTCCTCAGCTTCCTAGAGCTGAGCCAGGAACCACCTCACCTTGCTTTCCACTTGTCATACACAAGAGTCTCATGTGCTTCAAGCTGGTAAAAGAAAACCACCCAGAATAGACTTGAAAACAGAGAAGAGGGCTTGGTGGATATGGCTCAGTCAGTAAAGAGCTTGGTGTGCAAACGTGAGGACCTGAGTTTAATCCCTAGAACCTATGTAAAACAAACAAACAACAACAACAACCACCACCAAGCCAGATGTGGTGGCATACACTTGTAATACCAGTGCTGGGGAGGCAAAGACAGGTGGATCCCTGGGCTCACTGGCTACCTAGCTTAACCTATTCCAGATCAGGAAGAGATCCTGCATCGAAAGTTGCTGGGGATGCCTTTCTGTATGCTGTGAAAATGTCTTGCTATGGTTGATTGATAAATAAAGTGCTGATTGGCCAGTAGCCAGGCAGGAAGTATAGGCAGGACAAAGAGAGAGGAGAATTCTGGGAAGTGGAAGGCTGAGTCAGGAGATGCTGCCAGCTGCTGCCACCATGAGAAGTAAGATGTAAAGTACCGGTAAGCTACAAGCCACGTGGCAACTTATAGATTAATAGAAATGGGTTAAATTAAGATATAAGAACTAGATAGCAAGAAGCCTGAGCCATTAGGCCAAACAGTTTAAATAATATAAGCGTCTGTGTGTTTATTTGAGTCTGAGTGGCTGTGGACCCAGGCGGGACTGGAGGTAACTCCTGCATCGAAAATCAAGATGAGCAGCAGCTGAGGAACAACAGCCAAGGTTATCTATCCTCTGGCCTCCATACATGTATGCGTGCACATGCATGCACACAAACACATGAAGCTGGAATTGGGGGTATGTATGAAGAAAAGTAGGATCTATGTACATCCCTCTCCATGAATTTATCAAAATCTAACATTTTATCACCCTTTCCCATTACCATTGAGACTGTCACTCAAAATATCCACCATCATACAGCAATCAGTGCTTTTCATTGGGGCACACTTTCTTCTAGTGGCTCATGTAGTAGGCACAGTATTACTATCCTTGTTTGACAGAATGATGGTACCAGATTTATGCAGTGACTTCCTGGGGCTCACACACCAAGGCCACGAGAGAGCAGAATGCAGTACATTGTCTGCAGTGACAAGCCAGTGCTCTGGGCCTCAACTTCCCAGTGGTGCTAGAGATTGTTCAGGAATGCCAAGCACTAGCCCTTGGCTCCATTCTCTACAGTTCCTCTTTAGCTACCTCTGCCACCCCCACCCCATGCACACACACTCACAGGCAGGCTTCTCTTCCAGGAATGATTATGCAGAAAATGAGAGCCGACAGTGATAGATGGACTTTTCCATTTTCTGCTAACATGGCTATGAAGTCAGAGCCCACTTTAATGAATGTCCATTAAGGTCAAATTTGGAAAGCAGGTATTGAGAGTCATTGTTGCTAATTACACCCTGAGAGCTCTATTTGTATTTCCAAATTGGATAAAAAGGTTAGTAAAATGGAACACTTCAGCACAGCCTGGCTCCTGGCTTGCTCTTCAAACTTTGCTGAGAAATATCGCCCTGTCTCCTTGCCTCTCACACCTCACAGGTGAGCTGGTGCCAGGAGTGGCTGTCCCTTGAGCCCAGTCAGTCTCTGGCAGATCCGATTACACCGGGACCCTGAAGAGCACTTGAAGCGAGCACCATGGGTCTATTTTAATCCTGCTCCTTCTAGAGAGTAGAAAGTGGAAGGCGGCGCTTCCTGCTGACAGGTGGCCCCATAAAAGTCGTCCA
>CABHPR010155446.1:45784-59129 GCA_902168415.1 Peromyscus melanophrys | reverse complement strand
TTCAGGCGTCTAACAGATGGCCTGGTAGCTATCTGTTCCTTGCTTGTCTTTTAAGGCTTTGTTTGGGGTTGACTCTATCTTAGGAAGTAGCTCAAGGAGGGTATTTGCAAAAGGCAGATACCCAAAACAAATGCTAAAGAGGGGGCCTGGAGCTCAGAGGCAGAAGGTTCTGTCGAAGTGACTCTGCAGGTGTTTTGAAATGGAGACTCACACTCACATACACATTTTAGGAGAGTTATGAGCACTAGGAATTCATAGCAAGGCACAACTGAATATTAAGCTGCATAACACCAATAGTCCTTGCTGACTGGCTTCCCACTCGACTGACCCTTGGCTTTGTCAAGGCATAGCTTATAATATACAGCTGGACTTCTATTTCATATTCCTGTGGCTCGCCACACTCTATCAAGATTTCTCTTTGATTTACTACTCTCCTCCTTCATCCTGCTCCCAACTCAACCATCCTAATCCCTCGTGTTCTCATTCCCTCATTCCCTCTCCACTACTCACCCCTTCCCATGACCCCAGTTTACCCAGGACTTCTTACCTATTTCCTCTTCCAAGGGAGATCCATGTGTCCCTCTTAGGGTCCTCCTTGTTACCTTGCTTCTCTGGGACTGGGGATCGGAGCCTGGTTATCCTTTGCTTTGCATCTAATATCCACTCATGAGTGGGTACATACCATGATTGTCTTTCTGGGTCTGGGTTACCTCACTCAGGATGATTTTTCTAGTTCCATCTATTTGCCTGCAAATTTCAGGATGTCATTTTTTTTTGTGTGTTTGTTTTCCCTCACTGAGTAATACTCCATTGTGTATGTGTACCACATTTTCTTTATCCATTATTCTGTTGAGGGGCATCTAGGTTGCTTCCAGGTTCTGACTGTTATGAATAATGCTGCTATGAACATAGTTGAGCAAGTGTCCTTATGGTATGGTTGAGCATCCTTTGGATATATGCCCAAGAGTGGTATCGCTGTGTCTTGAGGTAAACTGATTCCCAGTTTTCTGAGAAGCCACTGTATTGATTTCCAAAGTGGCTGTACAAGTTTGTGCTCCCACTAGCAGTGGAGGAGTGTTCCCCTTGCTCCACATCCTCTCTAACCTAGACTGCCATTAGCATTTTTAATCTTGGCCATTCTGACAGATATAAAATGGTATCTCAGATTAAATTTATTTTAGGTGATACCTAAAATTATAAAAATGTAAGTATTTATAGACTATCAAGTGAGGATATGAATTTTTAATGTCTAAGTTGGGCTAAAAACATCTAGTTACTCAATAAATTGTCCTTTTTTTTATAGCAACATGTTCCCCTTCTAGCTTTTTGAGATATGCAGCATATTGTTGGAATTATGTTCTGTGCATGCTGCCTTTCAAGTTGTGCCATTTGCTTATCATCATGGGCAAATATATAAACCTTATTAATTCTAATACGTAATAGGCATACTATAAAGATATCCAAATGGGAATCCTTGCTTAAGTTATGCTTTGCTTATTTCCATAGCCATTAGAGACTCTCAAAACTTGTGTATTTCATGAGCACTTCAAAAATGAACTATTTTTAAATTCTCCGTTATAATTCTGCAGCATGTAGAGGTCTTGACTATGCTTCAGTGTTTAGATTTTAAAGTAAATGTAGTCTTTGTGAAAAAACAATTCCAAGAACAATAACAACTAACCCCTGGACCTATGTTAAATATTCTACAATGCCGATTAGAACTTTGTTAAGTGTGAGAAGTTGAAGAGTTTCAGATCCAGGCCCTAATTATATTAGGCTATCTTTATTCCCCTTAATAGTATTCACTAAACACTTCTCCTTCTGCTCTACTGTAATTGCCATCAGAATCCTTTTGGTTTCAGACCACGAACACAAAAGGTAAGTACGTCATCAGATAGTATCTGAAATCTTGGCCGAGATTTTCCTACTTTGCTGTGACCCACCTAACTGATATCCTCCTAACATATTTGAAAAGTGTCTTGACATATAAATTTCTTTTGTGTAGTTAAGTATAAAACTTAATTGAATCATTTCCACATTGGGTCATGTTGTTTGAGACATCCTGGTCCATATTCTTTGAGTCACTCCTATTAGCTCAAGAGGAAATCCTCACTCCATGCAAATAAGAGCTGAGTTTTGCACCAACAGCTTTTAGAGGCATAAACCAAGTTCACATGCATTGGGTCAAGTTTAATTTATAAGTAAAGTGAAACCAGAAAAATTAGATAAAACAGAAGACCATCTCAAACTCTCTTTGAGTTGGAGATAATGCTCAGCCAAGGATTTGGTTGCTCCTGTCTTTGAGGAATATCCCTAAGGCAAGCAGCAAGAGCGGTGGTCTTTGCATAGAAAATGGATATTATACCCACATTCTCACTGCATGTTACTCTAAAAAGCATTTATACATAGTAGGCTGTGACATCAGTCTTTCCCTCTACTCATGCCCGGATTAAGGAAATGTGGACACTGTACACTGTACACATACAAGTACAGCTGAGTTATTTTGCATATGTGGTTATATCCTAGGGAAAATATCATCTCATTACCTCCATGAGTCTGTAACAGTAATGCAGACATCAAGACCTTCCCAATTATGAACACATATTTCTATATTGTGGAAAATAAAATTATAACTTATAATTCAATTTGAAATAAATAATGGCAAGCCATTTGATTGATGAACTTATTATTTCTGCAAATACATATATAATATTTTCAATATTGCCAAAGTTCTTGATACATTAATGAACAATGCTTTGCCTTTGTGAGTGTATGTTTGAACAGATGGAGAAAAAAAGTAAGTGTGCTCACTAAATAAATGAGATAGTTTCCTAAAAGGTAAAATGTGCTATGAAGTATTGAAAATTTGGGTAAAAGGAATATATGAATATAAAGTACTTCTGGGTGCAAAAGAGATGGGTAAATACTAAAAAGCAATTATGAGGACTGATGTTCAGATCCCGAATAACAAACTAGACATCCTGCACACACCTGTAACACCAACTCCAGGAGAGTCGGAAGGAGGATGGCTGGCTCCAGGCATGGCTGATGAAATGCAGGTCCCAGGTTCAGAAAGAGATCTGCATTAAAGGAATAGCCACATGGTGATAGAGGGGGACAACTGATGCCCTCTCCTAGCCTCTCAGCCCATGAACACATGTGTACAGATAAGTACACCTGAGCATACACATACACACCACATACACACTCACACATATGCACACACACATTCACACACTAACACACATATACACATACATATACAAACACTTATACACATATACACACATACACACACACATACACACATGTAGGCGGAGTTTTCTTGTCCTGACCCCCTGCTCCCAAATAACCAGCAGCTGCTTCCCAAATAACTGACTCAGAGAATTAATATAAATTATAAATCCTCAGCAGATAGCTCAGGCTTGTTACTAGCCAACTCTTAGCATTTAAATTAACCCATATTTCTTATCTGTATTTGCCACATAGCTCATGGCTTATTACCTCATTTCCTGCATGTGCTGCTTCATCTGCAGCTGGCTGGCATCTCCTTCAACTCCACCCTTCTTCCCATCATTGTCCTAGTTTGATAGTCTCACCTATAATTCCTGCGTGGCTGCTGGGCAATGAGCTTATTATTAAACCAATCCAAGTGACAAATCTTGACAATGTACAAAAGGATTATTCCACATTGTGCACGTGCACGCGCACACACACACACGCACACATACACACTCACACACACATACACTCACAAACACACACACATACACACACATACACTCACACACATACACACACAAACACACACACACAGAGACAGACAGAGACAGAGAAAGAGACGAGAGAGAAAGAGAATTAAAAGTTAAGGACTTCTACATTTCTGAGGGTGACCAACATGAAATTGAGGTTTAGAGAAAAACAAGTAAACATTGATTTCCACTGAAAAGAGAAAAAACATACATTAGGAGACAGATATGATACTGGCTTTTTGTTGTTGTTTGTTTTAGTATTTCCTCCATGAGTTTCTTTAAGCTTGATTTCTCATTAGACGGTAAATTGAATGTTCTCCCACCAGACATCTTGCCCCAAACACCGAAATTATGGGAGAACCATGGAAATAACCGTGCCATTCTAATAACAAAAAGGCTTTTAAAAGAAAAAATAGGACTGTCTGGATATGGAATAGGCTTTCAATTTTTTTTAGCATACTTTTATTTTTAGCAGAAACATAAGGTGGTTTTTTAAGAATGCATCTGGGGAGGCAAAACATTGATTTAGGGAGTTGAGTGCCTAGCAGGGATCTTTCAGGGCGTCCATGTTTACCTTAACAAAACACTTACTATCTGTGGGGAGTTACCAGATAATGAGTTAAAAGTAAAGGAATTAAAAGATAAGAAGAATCTAGTTATTGTTTGATCAAATGAATTTCATGGAGAACTGGCAGTGAGCAGTGCCATTATCCCCACTCTAAGTGGCATTGATTGTCTCTTGCCAAAATCTGATTTTCAGTCTACTGGGAATAAAAAGACTTAAAGATGCGGCCACATGTTGACTTCCAGAATGGGCTGTGTGATAGGAGTATATGCTTGGTAAGGTTTCTCTCGTTTCAGTTAACTGTGTCATAAGTAAGTGGTGGTCTTAGAAGAAGCCAAGATCTGTGCAAGCAAAATCTGTAATTACAAAGAACTCACTCCTCTTTGCCCTGTTCCATAAAATTTTATTTTGCTGAAATGTCAACATTTTACCAGCGTGCTTGTCGCCTAAGCTAACTTATTTTCTTACTAATCTTATGCATTTTTAACACAACCCCCCCCCCCCACACACACACAGGCACTATGGAATAAACACCTATCTACCTAAGTCATTGTGCTGTTTACAGATAATCTTTTCTTGATTAATAAATAAATGTTCTAAACAGACAAGTTCCAAATCTGTGCTACATAGTAAGAACATGTGTTGATAATTGAAAGGCTCTCCTAGGAAAAGTAAAATGGTTCTAGTGTCAGCATGAATACACACATATAGGAATTCCTGGTTTATAATGGCATATAAATTAACAGCAGAAAGATGGATGTTAGTGAGGCCATGGAAAGAAATATAGCTACATGTGACTCATCTGCATGCTACACTGGTGATGTCATGACTATGCTGTGAGACTGACTTAGGAAGGATTTACATCTTGTTGCTTGTCCCTTTTATATAGGGTACAAATATTTTTATGTATTTCAGAATGATTTCAACACACCAATCTCCATTTATATATACATAGTAAGGGCATCCATTAATAGTCATGATTTCAGTACATTGGGAAATCCTTAATTATTTCACAATTATTTGTAAAGAAGGATTACCTCAATTACTTTTCTCCTTGACTGTGCTAGATTTATCACTAGAGATTGTACTTATTCTTTGTTTTAATTTTTGAGATTATAATATAATTACATCATTCCTCCTCTTTCTTTCCTTCAAACCCTTCCATATACCCTTCCTTGCTCTTTTGCAAATTCATAGTCTCTTCATTAATTGCTGTTATATGTACACACATAACATACACACAAACACACAACACACACACACACACACAGGTGTATATACCTATGTATACACATATACACCTGTACATATACACCTGTGTACATGTATGTACACAGGTATATGTACACCTGTACATATACACCTGTGTATATGTATATGTGTATACATAGGTATATACACGTGTGTGTGTGTGTGTGTGTGTGTGTGTGTGTGTGTGTGTGTGTTTATCATGCTCAATATGTATAATGTTATTCATTTGTATGTTTTCAGGTGTGATCATCTGGTCTTGAATATTTTTTTAAAAAAATCACATTTCATGGTAGTTCCCATACTCAAAAGTACTTGTCCAACACAAAAACTCAGGATATTTTTATAGACTTCTGACTCTTTTTGATTTGCATGGGTGTTTTTGTCTTATTGTTCAAATGTTTTGGTTTCCATTTTTGAAAGTTTTTTTTCTTTTTGACTTGTGTTTGTGTGCATGTTTCTTGATGTTTTTGTTTGTTTGTTTTTGAAAAGGAGAGGCAAATAAACATAACTTTGGGTGGGGAGGGAGATGGGGACTATCTGGGAGGAAATGGAAGAGGGGAAAACATGATCAAAATATATTCTATAAATTTTCTATAAATAAATATATCCATATAATATCAAACTTATAACTTTGCCATTATCTTATTTACTGAAAATCTGTTTTTTAATATGATGACTTGTTTCTAGGATGCAACCCCATATATGCCTTACAAAGTATCACCTATCTATTTTTTAAATTATGATTAATGTGTATGTATGCAAAGGTTTTGTGTGTGTGCATTGATGTGTGTTTGTGTGTGAGTGCATTGTATGTGAGTCTGCATGTTGTATGCGTGTGCATGGTGTGTGTGTGTGCATGGTGTATGCGTGTGCATGGTGTGTGTGTGTGTGCATGGTGTATGTGTGTGCATGGTGTGTGTGTCTGTGTATTTGTATGTGTGGATGGCATGTGTGTTATTTGTATGTGCACATGATGTGTGTTTCTGTGAGTCATGGGTGTATGCATTGTATTTGTATACATGGTGTGTATATGTGTGCAAGATGTGGTATGTGTGCATGCTATGTGTGTGTGCATTGTAAGTTTGTGTGCATGTTGTGTGCATGTTAGGGGTGTGTGTGTGTGTGTGTGTGTGTGTGTGTGTGTGTGTGTGTGCAGGCATATGCTTACATGCCATGTATTGTGAATGTGAAAGTCATAGGATGAGGCTTGTTTTCTTCCATGCACTCTAGGGAAGGAACTACGGTCTTGAGCAGCAAGCACTTTTACCTCTGTACTCTTCATGTTGGCCCCAGTCATTTTACAACAAGGAATGTTTTACTATTCATAGAGATACAGTACAATGAATGAATAAACTTTAATCCTTCAAAATCTTTGACGAATCATGTTTAAATTGTTCTCACATCCATTTAGACTTTCTATTTGAAATTATTGTACACATATTTACTTATAAATGCTATGCTTCTATCTTAATCACAAAGTTGGAAGAATGTGTCTTGTTTTCTGTAGAAAGATTGTTAAATTTCATATAAAATTTTTTGGGAGAAATGAGAGTAATTAAGAAGCACAGTGTTACCTATTTAATTAACCTATTTATATCCTCAGAAGAATCCTTGGTTGTGCAGAGTGTGAGAGAGCTTGCCGTAAGCTAATCTAATCAGAGGTTTTTCTTACTCATTTGCATTTCTCTTTGGTTGAGTCTTTTTTTTTTAATTCCAACGTAGCTCACCAAAAAAATTCTATACTATATGCTTATGCATAATTAATATTTTTGAAACTGTTAAATTCATATTTGAGCCTGGGTTCATATCAATCCCCTTTTTGTTACAAAATGAAAACAAGTGCACATATTTTATAGTAAAGAAATATTCCTGTATGAAAACATATCTCATTGAGAATACGGATGTAACATGTTGACACCACTGAAGAGCTCAGAACGCAGGCCACCAGTGGATTACCCTTACTAATCCGCCTGGGACAAAACTGGTTTCAGACAGACCTCAAAGAGGCAACTGGTGTTTACTGGGATGAGTGTTAACTACTTTAGCTAAGCACTTTTCTGAAAGGCAAGTCTCCATCTAAAAACCAGTGAATAAAAAGCATCTAGCTTTTAATTACTTTTTAAAGAATGAGTCTTTCTCCTTTAAATCTTCTAAATTAGACTAGGTTTCTAGGGAGAGGCGACACAGAGTGGAATAACCAGCCATGTTGTGAAGCCAAATGTTGACCAATCCTTTGGTGCAAGAAAGCTAATAAACAGCAGCCATTATAGTTCACTAGGTCCAGTCCCTCCTCGTCACAGCATATGAGACTTAGGTTAGAAATAGTTTGAAGAATTATTGTATACAAAACAAAAAAGAAATACTCATTAGACTTCCCAGAGTCCACTTTGAATTTGCACAAGTGTGTAACCTGTAATGCCGTGCTGGAGTGCAGCTCTTTTGAGTCCCTGATCTCCATTTGCCTAGCCTTAAGGGTTTCATCTTTGTGTAAGTGTTGCCCTACCAGAAACGCAAGGTGCATTAACAAAGATTTAATTGGTTATCTGCCTCAACATACTCAGCATCTTTTACTACTCTGTAAGCTCACCTCCCTCTCCCACAATCCAGAGGCACATAAGCTGCTGTCCTTCTCATCTTTCACCCAAATTCCTTGAAGGAGTAATTGCTATATCCTTTTGGTTCCTCACCTGCAAACACTGGTCACCCCAAAATTCCAATTTAAAACCAAGGATTGTAACACACCTGTTCTGTTTCATTTGTATCCACGCTTCAAAATGCAATTACTTGTCAGTGACTTAACTTCTAACTCACAAGTACATACTCTATTTCCATTTTCTTACTTTTGATCTTAGAACAGAAAGTTGATTTTTAGCTTTGCATGCTACCACAAAGAAAAAGACGGCATTTCCAAGGCTCATTTGTCACTTGATGGGATACAGCTAAAATCATTGCCAAAGAGAGGTAAACAGATTATATTAGAGGCTGGTGAACTCTCTTTAAAAGTTAAGGACTGTGATTGTTTTCTTCCTTCACTTTCCTACTGAGAACAGTTATAATGACACATTTTACAGAACAGATTTGAGACCTTGTTGAAGGAGTGCCACATCCCATGATAGCAAAAAGGACTTCTGGGCAGATCCTGAGTGATGTGGCAGAGCTTATATGAACCTACATCACTTACCTACAGGTTTCCTTCATTAGCAGGAAATAGATTTCTATCTTGTTTAAACACTCCAAGGGTATTTCTGTTCAGTATAGTTAAGCTAATCTCATTGCTTACATAGATTTGACCCAGATATCCCTTATGAATTCTAGTCTTGTATTACAAACTGCTATTTAATTCTAAAAATGAAACTACAACTTACCTTCTCAGAAGCCATATTCAACTCTGTCTTCCTTGAACTTATCCTTCCCACATTCTATATATCAAATAAAAATGCCAATATAGACTGACTTTTTCTTTCCTTTTTTTACATTGGAAGCAGATTCTTCTCTCATACAATACATCCCAACCATAGTTTCCCCTCCCTCCACCTCCTTGTCCCCTACCACTCCTCCCCCAGGTCCACCTCCCTCTATTTCCTTTCAGAAAGAAGCAGTACTTTAAGAGACAACAGTAAAATAAGACAAAAAAGATAAAATAAGGCAAGGCAAACACCCTCATTTTGAAGCTGGACAAGGCAACCTAAGAGGAGGAAAAGAGCCTCAAGAGCAGGCAAAAGAATCAGAGATACACCTGATCCCATTAAGGCTGTATTATTGTATATTGTTTCTTTCTCATTTGTAGTATAATATAGTCATTAGCACTACTACTAAATAGTTTTAACTCACGTCCTACTTGCATATCTCCATTTCAGTAATATATTCTCACATTTAAAGATTACAGAAGTATAATGTTACAAAAAAGAATTCTTACTGACTTCCATAGATTTACATGGGGCATTTTGTGCTATTGGCAATATTATCAAATATTTTCACAATCATTAGTGATACCTAAAACTCAGACAATAACTTTAGCAAGTAGCTAAATACACAGTACAAAAGGACTAATGCATTCTTATGCAACTGCATAGGACAAGAACCAACATTCTGCTATATTGGGTGATGTGACTGCACAGACTAAGGTACTTAATTAGACATAGGTAGCTTCAGTCCCAATCAAGTTTGTCTCAATGAAGAAAAACTCTGATTTGAAATCCATTCCCATGACTAGTATTTAGATTCCTGCACCCTAGGTCATTTTTTTTTGGGGGGGGGGTTTCAGGCTGTGGTTTATGAGGGAGGGGCTCAGTCCTAATTTTCTCTAATCCTCCTGATATCAGACTAAAGACTGAACAATTGGACTCAAGGTCCACCGTAGTAAAAGACAGTTTCTTCTGCAGACTTCTACCTTTACTGATTTTACAGCAATTTCCTCCCTGCTCTTAAAATATTACTATTCATATAAATAATACAGTCTTTCACATTTTTAATTTTATATACACAAAACACCATTACATTAGATTTTATTTTTGGTCATGTTCCTTTGTAGTTAGCATTGTAAGAATCATATGTATTATCAAGGCACCAAGGGTAGTTCTGGCTAATTAATTTCGTTCTCAAACTAGGTATACATTTTACTTTGGTTGTACCTTCCCATTAGATCCTGTTAGAGGCTAGCACACAGATTTCATAATGATTTTATATGTCTATTTTGCCATAACTGTGCACTTTTGTATGAGGTATAATCTTGGTAGACAATAACAAATAGTTTTCCAAGTATAGACTTAATACTCATCTCATTAGCAATGCCTGAGAATTCCCATTGCTCTCCTATGCTTACAGGGCATGCTCTCAGCTGAACCTCCAGTTTTCTGCTTATCTCATAAGTGTGCCATCAGACGCCATGGCTATTTTAAGTCTTACTACGTATCAGTTAAATTTGTGATCTTTCTTTTCCTCCATTTCCTTTCATTTTATCTCCTGTTTTGTTTTTTAAATTTTCTCCCTTTTTTTTCATTTAAAACTTCCTCTCCCCTCTCCTCCCCTCCCCTCCCCTCCCCTTTCTTTCCTTCCTTTCTATCTCTTTCATGTCCTGATCTTCCTTTTTAATTTTTTGCCTCTCCTTTTTGCATTTGCATTTCTAGAGAAAAGAGAGAAGGACTCATAACTTTTAATACCACTGTTCCCCTAAAGAACCCTTGGACAAAGTAGTTTTCATACTTTTATTGTTTGTCCTTTTATGTACTTCCAGTTCAAATAATTATTTTCAGTTTCAAATTTGCTGTTGCTTTTGCTGTTTTCTGATTAGGGATATATTCTTAATTGCATATAAGGAGAACATTTCCTCTCCTGTAGTGATGGTCTTTGCTCTCTTTTTAAAGATTGATTTATTTTAATGTAATGTTTATGGTTGTCTTCCCTGTATTTATGTCCGTCTGTGTACCACGTGTATAACTAAGGCCAGAAGAGGATGTTAGATCTCTTGGGACTAGAGTTATATACAGTTGTGAGCCACTGTGTGGATGCTGGAAATTGAATCCTGGACCTCTGTAAAAACAGCAAGTGCTCATTATCACTCTCCAGCCCCAATCTTAGCTCATTTTTGTAGTGTGAACCCAAACCAGTATTTGTTTTAAAGCATTAACTTTTAATCTTGTTTTCCCATCATGTTTAGTATTTTTTGTACTTCCTTTCTACTAATGCTTTGTTTGCTTGCTTGTTTTGGTAATCCTTCTCTTGTGCATCAGTTACCAGCTTAAACTTCATTGACTGGCATGCTCTTTTAGAAAAAGAATGCTACAGTATGTGTTCTTTGATCAAGTCTTCTTTATTTAGATTAGGCCACAGCATACTTGTATGCGCCCTCTGGATTAGTCTGAGGGTATTGCTTTTTTCATTTCCATTTTCTCTGCTTGTCTGTGTTGGAGTCTTGTCCTACCAGGCAAATATGGATACAGTAGCTTAGCTTTCAAGCTGATTCTGTGTGAAAACAATTTGAAATAAAGGATATCCAAAGCATACTTCATTGATGGTCACAGTGCATCAAGTATCTGACTTCAAGGAAGATTTATAATTTATTTAATACTTTACATATAATATTCAGCAAGTTATCTGGTGAAATTTATATATACATGAAACTGTGACAATTTATCAATCAAGATTGTGAGATTTCAAGACTTTAAACCACATATTCAAGCCAAGCTAGGAGTAGTAGCCAAGACATAAACTGAAGTCTCATTCCATCCCACTTTCTTTTGATGTGTCCCCTTAAATGCAATTTCAAGTTTTAGACTGACAGATTTGCTTATTTCAAATGATATCATCACTTTAAAAATAAATGAAAGAGCTCTGCTCTAATTTAAGCTGCATCTGGATTTCTCACTGTGAACATCTCTTTTCTAATCCAGATTCAAATAGAATTATTTACCTTTTTAAACCTTTCAAAGTCATCCTTCTTGCCTTATGTACTAATTGAATATATTTCATTTTCACCCCCTTGAAGACTTTGTGGGTATAGTACAGAGAGTATTTTGAGGGCAGCTTGCTGAGACCAGATTTCTGTTGTGGTTTGTATCATAAATGTCCTCTAAATACCATATGTTGGAGCCATGTCTAACAGCCTATTGACACTAGGAGGCAGCTGAATCTTTGGACATAGAAAAGCTCATAGAAGGAAGTCAGGTCACTGGTGGTGTACCCTAGAAGGGAACTGAAGGGCATGAGGTCCTCCCTTGCTCTCCTATACCCTACTCTTTGTGAGACTGGCAACATTGCTCCACAATTTATACTCCACCATAATGCTCTCCTTCGACATAGCTCAAAGTGGTGGAAATAATTGACCATTAGCTGACTCAGTTGAAACTGTGAACCAAAATAAAGGTGTCCTCTCTGTATGTGAATCACCTCAGGCACTTGTCACAGGGACAGAAAGCTTAGTCTCAGAGATTTCATTCCTTCCTTGCTTGTTTCTTACCACAGATATTATATGAGTGGACTGAGAGAAATACTTGCATGAATAAAGATTAAAGTAAAGAATTTCACTTACCATTTGTCTTCAATGCTATTTACTAGGGTTGCCTTTTCTGAAAATTTATAACTCTATATTTATGTCTGGTTAATGCAGTTTGAAAGCACACAAATTTTATTACTTCAAAACACTGCAGACCAATTTATATGTTAGTAATGTACAAATTATAACCTTTTCTCTAAGAAGCTAGTGTTTCAAAGCTGACTCAGTGCTCTAGATGCTTCTACTAGCTGTAGACTAGTTATAGAGTGCATAGGAAACTCTGAGGTTCTGCAATGAGAAGTACAAATAAACAAACAAGCAAAATAAAACAAAGCAAAAAACAAAAACAAACAAAAATGGACTGATCTCAAAGAAGATATACAGTTGGTGATAAAACTATTTTAAAATCCATTATCTACTATATTAATACAATATCTTGTATAACTATGCACAAAGTCTGAGATTTTCTAATCCCCATTTGCCTTTTAATGTAGGCTTATAGGGAGTGGTGTCACATAACAGTAAC
This sequence comes from Peromyscus melanophrys, assembly GCA_902168415.1. Classification (NCBI taxonomy): domain Eukaryota; kingdom Metazoa; phylum Chordata; class Mammalia; order Rodentia; family Cricetidae; genus Peromyscus; species Peromyscus melanophrys. Next base: position 46,044 of record CABHPR010155446.1, on the reverse strand, counting down.
TCCAGGATTCTGGAAGCAGAGGCAGACAGAGCTCTGTGAGTTAAAGTCCAGCCCAATGTACAACTCAAGTTTCAGGTCAGCCAGGGCCACACAGTGAAACTCTATTTCACATAAACAAACAAACAAAAACACTCAAAAGAACAACGAAAAGATAAGTCTACAGATGATTTGTTTAGTTGATTTTTTGATGGACTCAGAAATTGAGTCACCCAGACTCAGAGAGAGAGAGAGAGAGAGAGAGAGAGAGAGAGAGAGAGAGA
>CABHPR010155446.1:24166-45774 GCA_902168415.1 Peromyscus melanophrys | reverse complement strand
AGAGAGAGAGAGAGAGAGAGAGAGAGAGAGAGAGAGAGAGAGAAAGAGAAACCCACATATTCTCTCTCAATCACGGTGTTGTAGGATCCTACCCTTATAATATAGACATGCATTATGTAAACAAATGTTAGTAGGGGATAGTGTATCATTTAGAAAGGTTACCAGGGGAAGGTCATATTATTTATGAGGAAAGACAATATGGAAAAAGATAGGTGACTCATAAAAGAGGTTACAAAACTTTTTGTTGTTGTGTTTCTGGTTTCAACTCTGTCATAGATTTTTTTCCTTTGATTGTGGTGGATAAGTGCATAAAATTTAACAGATAGAAAACATGTAAAGCCCTAAACAAAGCTCCATACCTTCAGAAAGGCCATTCTAACTATGTAAAAATTCACTGATATTCATAAATTTGGGAACAGCTCAGTATTTGGGAACCTTAATCTGGCTGTGCAATGGTTTTTATTTATGAGTTAATTATAATAAAGTGATTCTACCACATAAAATAATTAAAAAATCAGTCCTTAAGTATTCCCTTATAAATTATAATTCAGTATCATAATGAATATAATAGTAAATTTTTTGTTGTTCAAAATAAGACAATTTGTCTGACTGATATGAACCATTAAGTAATAAATCATCTTACATGCCTCTACCTATGGTTGCTTTTATTAAAATTATTTCCTATTTGCGGAATTTTTAGTCATGCCTATATTTGAAATCATAGACTACATGTACTCCCATAAAATAATTGATACATACGGAAATCCAAATAAATCCATACTATTCTACTGGATGCTGGGAAGTTCTTTAAAAGCATGTTTTCCAGGCTGGCTTTGGGAGCTACAAAAACCACTGCACTCGTGAACCCACAAGAGCTGTGATTACCTCCGTTGGGCCTGCACAGACTAGTCAGTAAACCAGCAATAGTTGAGAAAGAGGCTTATGGGGCCGTGACAAGGTAGTTAATGGCAGTTGAGGGCTGCTGCAAGAGTAGAAGTCACTGTCTCCAGTGATGTAGCCACTGGTGAATTTTCATGTTCCAGGGTATAGCTTCACACTTCAGTCAAAGTGTATTAATTTATTTTCTGTTGTTGTGATAAAATACTTTGACCAAAGCAACTTACATGTCAGAAGGAGTCTGTTTGGGGCTATTCCAGAGGCTAAGAGCCCACCAAGGTGGGGAGCCATAATAGCAAGCCACATTCAGGGTGGCAGAAGCAGAAAGCTGTGGGCTCCTGTCTTGAGCCTTAAGGATGTAGCAGAGAATGCTAACTCACCAGAGAATGCCTACTCTCAGGGATGTACTTCTTTTAGCAAGGATGCACCAACTAGTCCTCCCCAAACAGCACCACCACTTGGCACCCAATATCCTATGGAAGATATTCTTATTTAGACCACTGTACTACAAGATTGCCCTTGCTCAAACCCAGTGGGTAACAAGGCAAAAACAGAAATAAAACAAATGAAAAAAGCTTAAAGTACGATGGTCACAAGGTGGGAGAAAAATTATTTTTAACTAGAATGCACTATATACATAATTCCCAAAGACGGCATTAATTTAAAAAAATCATGCTTTTCAATTTGGCTTGAGTCTCTTTGATGCCATCTCCTTTCATAATCATTAGTAGATGTCCAAACAGAGTTTAACTGCTTAAAGTATAGATACTTTTCTACAAAGCATAGACTGTAAAAGCTCTCTCTTGGGATCTATAATTGCATGTTTGGCTTTAACGTGCTTATTATAGAGCAAAAATATACTATATATTTCCTCTCTCTTTAAAGTACAAATGAAAAAAAAAAGCCTTGATATGCCAATGAATTTTATTTGCTTCTAAATTCTAACTGTCCCATTATATGACTTTGTTGTATTAAGACTTTAATAGTTTGGGGGCAGGGGGTAGTGTGTCCAACTTTCGTTGTTGGTTAGATATTAAATCACTCTTTGACTTTTTTATATCTGACAGTTATTTTTCTTCCTCATCTTTAAAGGCGGATGTTCATGAGCTTTCTATCTGGTGGTGTAGCCAGAGTTTATTCATGCCCAGACTCATTGAAACCTGCCAACCACATAAAAAGAGTTGCCAATGTCAGAGAACTGTCCCCTGTGTTGTAATAAATAGGGGCTTACTGTTTCTAAGTGAACTCAGAATAAAAATGTATTCCCTCCCATATATGTTTGCTTGTCCAGGTGGCTTTCTACAAGACTGAGATAGAACATATTTATTTTATAACATTTTGAAAATTCTGTTAAATTTGGTTCTTATTGTGCCCTCCTTCCTCTCTTTCCCATCATCCAAGCTGACATTGCCAGAATTCAGGTCTTTGGTTTATTGCCTTTTTGGATCCCCCTTATTTACAATTTCTCCCTGGTTCAGCATATTCTAGGGCTACTTTCAATATGATTTTTCATGTTATCACGTTTTTCTACTATGAAATCCCTCATTACTTTTACAGTAATTTTCACATTCCTTTGGGACAGTTTGCAATGACAGTCACTAACCAAATACAGCTATTTAAATGACAATGGGAGCAGACTCTTAAGGCATGAGACCAGAGTTTCATATCCACAAAAACCACACATGGCTCATGATTATCCACTTGGACAGTGCTGGTCTAGAAATTTCTGTCATTATAGAAGGTCTCCAGCCATGCCCTGGAATATTAGATCACTCTTTCTGAAGGTGGGACCCCAACTAATCACTCATCTTTGCTTTCCTTCTCCAAAGTATAATCTTACCTCATTGATGCAGCCTAATGGTTTACTTGTTGTTGAAAGCATCAGTAACTCAATGAAGAAACATCTATTTCCACCTTACATGCTGGAGAGTCTTTTATTTCACCCACCATAATGGGCTAAAATTAGAACCAAGAAAAAACAAAGTTGCTGTCACTATGCAGTCCATGTCAATGGCCATGGAAAACTTACAAAAATCTGCAAAGTGATTTATTGAATATGTGGTGGCCAGGAGCTCTTAGGAGAAGAGTGAAGCAAAGTAATGCACAGAGAATGATGGAGTGGGTAGTTAGACAAAGAGATTAGAAATTACCATTATGATGGGTGCTTCAGCAGAGCCCTGTGTGAAATGAGGAATGAGTCACACAGTGAAGAGGAAGCCATTCACTCCAGTGCCTTAAAGCTCTGGCACTCTCAGGTTTATGGGAACATCATTAATAAAGGTCATAACATCTTGAGGCATTAGCTCTTCCACTGCTCTAGAGACTGTTGAATTCATTCCAGAATGCAATTGGAAGCCTAGACTATGAGAAGAGAGGTTGTCATAGAAATCATCCACTCCACATCCTTCTTTGAAAGACAAGGAACATAAAATGTATGTTGTTTGACTTGCTTTAAATAATGATGTAAAATAATGGGAAAACAGTGGTTAGAACTCTTTTGGTTTCTAAATGCTACTGTCTTTTGTAGAATTTTCTCAGATATTGTTGTAGAGGACTCTTAACCCTTTTTATGACTTTTATGAAATATTAAATTATAATATTTCCTTCTTCTGGGATTTTTGAAATGTTGCTCTTGGTGTTTACAGTCTTCCCCTTCCATTCAGGGAGAAATCTGCAAAAATTCCCACATGTGGATAGATTTACAGTTTCTCTTTACTTCCCAAACATTGGACATTTTATCATAAATAGTGTAACACACTATGTGTGCATGTCACATCGAAGACATATACTCCTGTGTGTGGTCTTGAATGGCATAAAGCCATAAACAGTCCACACACTTGTTCATTTACAGAAACTTTTTTAAATTTCTGTAATATCATATGGTAGACTAACCTATTTTCTAAAAATGTATTAAGACAAACTCAGCTCTTTCAACAGGACCTCATACTCCTGGTTTTTTTTAGGGTGCAAATGCATGGTGTATTATATAAGAATTACAGTTTAGTGGTAAAACTGTTTTGCAGTTACTGTGTTATCAACAGTAAACTCAGAAGGTGCATCGTTGTTTAATAGTTTTGAAAACATAATTGGAACACTTCAATTGCAATCATTCCAAATGTATTTAAAATTATATACTATGTCATATAATTTTTGGACAATTCTTCTTATTGTTATAAGATAATAGAACTTCCTTTACTCATCCTGTCAATAAAATAGAGACACTCTAACCCCCATTTCACGTGAGTATCAGACTACATTTCTTTTGGAACTAACAAACTGATTTCCACAGCCCTTAAGACATGTTGTGTTTCCCCAATATGTTTTTGTATCCTCTTTGAGTTTGAACCTTAGGTCTATGCTTTGTACATAGCTTTGTACACAAGCTAATTTAATCTTCATGACTAAATCACATCAAATACTTGCAAAACTGTCTGTAAACGATTTATATAGGTAAAGATGCAGCATAATATATTGCTCAGTATTTAGTGGAAATAATGTATGAACATAAATGATAACACACCCACCTAGTAAAACAGTCTTTTATTAAAGACAACAAACAGTGCTTCCCTTCTCAGGAAAAGTGATCAAGGAGACTCTTACCCACAGTGAATGGCATCTACTGCTCTCAGCCTAGTGGCATGCCTCCTGCCAAGTATGAGTGATCATTAATCCCCCAAAGTGGGGGAAATACAAAACTGGGTTAGGGATGTATGCCAGGATAAATTGCTTGTCTGGCATGTGGGGGGGTCTGGATTTAGTCTTATTGGGGGCAACATAAAGGAAAGAGATTTAAAAAAAGAGAGAGAGATACTCAAGACAGTGTTTATTAACAGAATGCCAAAATTAAGGGTGAATTTTAGAACAACCTCTCCTATCATGAATTTTATGAGCAAGAACTGGATTATGTTATGAAACAAAAATCATATGTATTAAAGTAAGTTTTCTTTTAAAGGATAGTATTTTTACTTACAAAAGAGAAAAACACATGATTTAATCTACGCTTTGTCAGAATTTGCTTTTCAGACACTTCTTATATGAAATAAAGGAGAAAGGGGAAAAAGAGGAGGGGTTATAAAGAAACTTAAATAAAGCTGTAGGAAAAAGAAGCAAACAGACATCCAAATACAGCTTCTAATTGTGTTGAAGAGCAAAAGATAAAATGCTTCAACCAAGCATGACTATGCTTTGTACAAGGAGCAGAGGCTGTGTTCCGCTGACAGGTGGAACTCTTCACTACTAAGCCCCTTGAACAGTATCTAAAATCAAATTAAGTCCAATTCTATGCTATTATGATCTTCTCATCTCTAGTATAGACTGGGATGTATTTATTTTTCTCAACTATCAAAGGAATCATATGGGCAATGTAATTGTAAAAGTATCACATAAAGTATAGGTATTTCTTTTTTCAGTAATCAGAAGCAGAATATATGCTCCTGTTCACTTTCATGACACATTTTTTTAAAGAAAATTTGACAGGAGAAACCAGAGAGCGAGCGAGAGAGCAGAGAACCCCCAGAGACGTTTGATATTTTTTTAGCAGACAAAAGAAGCACACAGCTTTTAATATTTTTTCTTTCCATATTTATTTTGTGTAAGATCTCAGTGAAACAGGACAAGGAAAAAAAATCTACTTTAGGAATCTTTTTTCTTCCCAGTTGAAAGAAAGGTTTGAAGTGTCCTGAAGGTGATTTCCAGAGTAACTTTTGTTTTATTTTTAAACAGCCCATTTCTTTGAGATTCAAAAACAACAAAACCTGTCCATATGTTACTACAGCTCCCAGTGGTGAGAATAGGTGCCCTTTCTCAGAGGCAGATCATATGAAGATAAGGAAGGGAAGGGTTTCAAATATGAAGATTGCACAGTCAAGACGACGAGCATTGGCTCCTGTGCTGCAAATCAGAGACACGAGTAACTCCAGCAAGACCTATGATGGGCGGCACCTGCTTGGCTCTGCTTCTGAGTCTGCCAGTACCAAGATTTTTAAATAATCTCCAACATGAGGAGACTTTCTTTGAATTAAGAATTTGTTTGTAAGAATTTTCTTGCATTTTTAAAATCAGAACAGAACCTTAAATTAACAGTTCAATTCGACCTCTGTAAACTCTGGTATTGACTTTCTGGTTTGAATTGTCTCACGTGTTAGTAGTTTGACTGAATACTGATTCAAGAACACAGTTGCATGAGATTCTTGATTTTTCTCTTCCTTTTTGATGTTTTATGTTATTTCAGTGTACAATGAAATCACAATTATTTATTATCTAGGCATTGGGAAGATGGCAGCTGTAATACCACATTACAATCTTTTACACGCACCTTTTAAAAACTATTATCACAGATACTTCTCTATTGTATATTTGCAGAAATGTAATTTGGAATCAACTATATACATCCAAAGGCTTTTAAAGATCTGGGCACATAATACAGTAGCTATGACATCACTGGGGGTCAACACACAGAGAATTAACTAGTATTTTCAGCCCTTCTTTTTGCTGAAATACTAACAGCTGTAGCCTGTCACTGTGATACTATTTTGGGGTTCCTTGTTTGCCAGTAAGCTTGAATGATGTAGAGTTTTAGGACACTTGTATTCTGTCTTTTATCAAGTGCCAATTCAAGTTCTCTCTCTCTCTCTCTCTCTCTCTCTCTCTCTGTCTCTCTCTCTCTCTGTCTCCTGATTCCTTTCCAGTATCCCATGTTGTCATTATCTTTCTTCTATATCCTGTGACAACCTTTTTACTTTCTTTGTGTTACTTTTAATGATTAAAGAACAAAAGGCCCATTTACCTTAAAGTTATGGAGTTTTTTTTTATTATATTATATGTTGTTTCTTTTTATAGAAGTACTAACATATTCTTCTACCTAATGTTAAACTCAGAGTTTTGGTGGCTGAAACAGGATTACTGAAAATTTAAGTCTCTCCAGGCTACATAGTGATTGTACTAGGATAATCTCCTTGTATGTTATGTTATTCTCATATGGCTTATTCTCATAAGATTTTTACTATGTAAGTCTAAAATCCTCTAATGCACCTTTTTAGAAAGTGTGATTGTTATATAAGGATTCGTTTTTTTCATGTACCTACACTATGCTTTCCTACTTACTTTTTCTACTTCTTGAGAAATTTTATCATTCCTATAATTATTTCCCTATTAATCTTCATTTATGTTTTCATTTAAAGTATCCACATATACTTGGCTCTTAGTTTTGGGGGGCAGTGTCTATCTTTGTTTCAGTACCAGGCGATCTTAATTATTGAAACTTTATAATATATCCTAATATCTATGTATGTCTTAGTTAGGTTTCAAATTGCTTTGAAGAGCTACCATGACCACAGCAACTCTTCCAAAGGATTACATTTAATTGAGGTGGCTTACATTTTCAGACAGTTAGTCCATTATCATCATGGTGGGACATGGTGGCCTGCAGGCAGACATGGTTCTGGAGAAGTAGCCCAATGTCATACATCTGGACCTTCAGGCAGTAGGAACTGGACTTAGACACTAGGTGTGGCTTGAGCATAAATAAAACCTCAAAGCCCACCTCCACAATGACACACTTCCTTCAACAAGGCCACACCTACTCCACCAAGGCCACACTTCCTAATAGTGCCACTCTCTTTGGGGATCATTTTCCTTTAAACTACCACATTCCACTAGCCCCCAGAGTGTTGCAGCCATATCATAATGCAAAATGCATTCAATTCAACTTCAAAAGTCCACATAGTCTATAACAGTCTAAAATTTGTTTAAAAGTCTAAAGTTCTAAGTCTCTTCTGAGATTCATGCAATCTCTTAAGTGTAATATCCTGTAAAATCAAAATCATAAAATAGATCACATACTTCCAGCATATAATGGCACAGGATACATATTACTGTTCTAAAACATAGAGAAAGGAGCATAGTGAAGAAATACTGGACCAAAGGAAGATTGAAAACTGACTGAGCAAACTCCAAAGTCTGTATCTCCATGTCAAAAATGCTCTTCAGATCTCCAACTCCTTTCAGCTTTGTTGACTGCACCATACTTATTTCTCGTGGGCTGGCTCTATTCCCTGTTAACAACTTTTCTTGTTAGGTATCTTATGGGTCTGGCATCTCCAACATCTTGGGGTCTTCAAGGCAATCTAGGTTTCAACTTCACAGCTTCATACAATGGCTTCTCTGAGCATCCATTTGGGGACACCCCTGACACATGCCTGGCCTCAGTGGCTTTCCTTAGTCATGGAGGAATATTTCATTACCCCTTTCTTCTATCGTTGACTCTACAGCCAGAACAACATGGCCAAAGCTGCCAACTTCTGCTGCTTGCTGGGACTAGAGTATGGTTCCCTCGTTCAAAATCTTCACCAGCTTTCTTTTTTCCATGGTTTCCTTCACTGCCTAAGCTTGGATTTTCTGGAACTTGCTCTGTAGATCACACAGGCCTTAAACTCAGAGATATTTCAATTACATGTTCACCAGATTTCTGTTTTTAATAATTTCCTTCACTACCCAAGCTTGGTTGTTTTGGAACTTGCTCTGTAGACAGAGATGGCCTCAAACTTAGATCCACCAGCCTCTGCCTTTTGGGATTAAAGGTGTGCACTACTACACCCTTCTCTAAGCTTTTCTTTAATTCTTTCTCACAGCTTGGAACCTGAACTGGGTGGGATCTTGTCCTAAGGCTGAATCATCTTGAGCCTGGCCCCCAACAGTTCAAATCATTCTTAACATCATTGACTTCCATGCTCCTACTGGTACGGCCCATTAAGCAGCCGTACTTGGTCTGTTTATCTCCTTGAATATAGGATATAGCTGCACTCCACTTCCTGGTGTTCCTTTTCTCCTCAAATTTGGTATTTTCTTGCTCATTTTTCATTATAAATCTATATGAGTGACCAGCAATAACTACACAACAGAGTTAATACTAGGTTGTTTTGAGATTTCCTATGCCAATGGAATTAATCCAAAACTCTGCCTCAAGCAGACTTTTCAAACAAGGGCAAAATGCAGCCACTTTCTTCACAAAATATTACAAGAAAGATTTCTAGGAAATATACTAAAATTCTTCTCCTCTGAATCATCTTGAGCCTGGCCCCCAACAGTTCAAATCATTCTTAACATCATTGACTTCCATGCTCCTACTGGTACGACCCATTAAGCAGCACTTAAAGCCTTCCACTGCTCTCCTAACCCGATCTCCCAATGTTCAAATTCCTCTAAAGAAAAGCACAGTCAGAACTTTCAGGGCAATACCCCAGTCCCTAGTACCAGCTTCTTAGTTAGGGTTTCTATTGGTGTGAAGAGACGCCATGGCTATGGTAACTCTTGAAAAGGAAAACATTTCATTGTGGCAGTGGCTTACAGTTTCAGAGGTTTAGTCCATTATCATCCTGGCAGGGAGCATGGTGGCTGGGAATATGGCACCATGGAGGTAGACATGATGCTGGAGAATTCTACATCTTGATCTAAAGGCAACAGGAAGTGAACTGTCTCACAGGATGTGGCTTGAGCATATATTAGATCTCAAAGGCTGCCTCCACAGTGACACACTTCCTCCAACAAGGCCGCACTTGCTCCAAAAAGGCTATACCTCCCAATAATGCCATTCCCTTTGGGGGCCATTTTCTTTCAAACCACCACAATGTGCATGAATATCTGAAAGTTTTCACCATTTGATTTCCTTATAAATATGTGGGTTAAATGGTCACATGCCACCCCTATGCTAAATGTTTGACTTATTACTGAATGAGACCAGCTTACACATTAGAAGAAATTTTGGTCTGTAGTAATTTTTTTTTCTAGTTCACATTAATACTTAGATAGTACTATAATGTCACTCAATAAAAATCTACAAATTTTGTCACAGTTTGTGATGTATTAGTAGAAATATGACAATATTTTTAATGACACTCAAAATGATTTTGGTGACTTATTACAGATATGTTAAATTCAATTGATTTTTAGCCTTATATATCTTATAACATTGCAAAATTTTTGCCAAATCAAATATTTTAACTGCAAATTCTTAAATATTTTCTTTGAATCTCTTTTTGTCACATTTATTAGATCTATTGAGTCTTCCCTTACCTCTATTATACTGCTGACCAATCTATCATTGCTCATTAAAAGCCATTCTAGATACCTTTTCTGGTTCTTGGTCTTAGAGGGAACACTTTCAAATTAGGTATGGTGTTAATGATAAAGCTCTAGAGACATTTTAATTTTTAGGAGTTTCCCTAGTGTCTTCTCACATTTTTATTATAATTAATTTTAAATTTTAACAAATGTTTTGCCTACATCATTATTATGTCAGTATGCTTTTTCCTCCTTTCCAATTTTTTTCCTTTTTTTTTTTTTTTTTTTTTTTTTTTTTTCCGGAGACAGGGTTTCTATGTATAGCCATGGCTGTTGTGGAACTCACTCTGTAGACCAAGCTGGCCTCAAACTGAAAGAGGTCTACTTGCTTCTGCCTCTAGAGTTTTGGCAATAAAAGTCAGTGCCACTACTGTCCAGCTCTACCTTACAATCTTAAGATGAAAATACAAGGACTGATTGACCAATGTTAAAACACCTTTCTTTCCTGGTAGAAATCTAGTGTAGTCATTTAAATTTTGCACCCACAGGTTTGCAAACTTCCTAAATATGTGTTGTGTACCTTTGCTCATAGGTGAGAAAAGGTTGTAACTTAACACTGATTTTTTTCTTGAGATGTTTTTGTGACATAGTGCTACAGGTCTCACTATGGAAAGATGTTATAAGTTGTGATGGTTTCTGGTCACTATGACTCTAGGTTAAGTGAATGAGTTAATGGCCAAAGGAATTTATATTTTAAAAGGGTATTAAGTCCCTAGCGCTTAGCTGGCTTTTGGGAACCTGCTCACCATGCTGTATTACCTCACCCAGCTTTGATACAGGAGGAGGAGCTCAATCCTCACTCAACTTGATGAACCAAGCTTTGTTCAAGCCCATGGGAGGCCTGCCTATTTCTGAATGGAGAAGGAGGAATGGATGGGGAGGGGTGTAGATAGAAATAGGGGGAAGGGAACTGGAGGAGAGGAGGGAGGGGAAACTGTAGTCCCTATGTAAAATAAATTTTAAAAACGTGTATTAAGAATTGCATGCTAGAGTGTAGTTGTATAGGGAATTTTTTAATTCAATAGTCTAGCATATTGATTATTTTCATCAGCCTATCATTTTTTGATGTCTGTAAATTGTTCACCTCTTTTTAGAAAGAAAATAAATCAGAATAAGTCCCCCATACCAGATGACCTTCGTAGGTTCTAAAAGGTTGTCTTCAGACCCTCCACCCTTAAAGGAATTTGGGATTGCCGTAATTTGTTTATGGTAATGAAGGGTTTGTTTTCTTTTTGATTTTTTGCCATGGAAATATCAATACTTGCCGACTTGGTCAGCAATAAAAAAAAAGGGGGGGTTAAAGTGTTAAGCAGAACTTCCAGGAAGCTAACATCATCTAAATTGAAAGACAAAGGAAAGGTGTGGGAAGAGGAGAGAAAGCTAGAGCAAGAGTGAGAGCCAGAGTAAGGTGTGCAAACTTATGCAAATTGATTTGAGGTAAATTACAATCCTCTGTTTAGCTACTACACACTGCAAGCATGCTGTTAGCTTCCACAGTGACTGAGCTTGCTTGCTTGTAGTTTCGGTTTTGGTTATAATTTATTGACATATATGACTTGAGTTTTCTAGGAATGATTTTTGTTTTCAAATCCAGTTGTTAATTCCATGATCACTTGAGAATTAGTTCATGGTGCTTTGAAGGAAATATGTCTAATCTCTACTTAGTTTTTTGAGAGGAACTGATATAAAGAAGAGAAACTGTTTCTCTCAATTGGATTCAATTTTGCAAGTGGCAAGAAGTAAACTAGTACACACACACACACACACACACACACACATATATATATATATTTTTTTTTTTTCAAAATCTGGGCTAGGCTTGTCAGGTGAACAATATCACAGGAAGATATAAGAGATTGTGAATACGGGAAGAGGTTTGGAGTGACACACACTTCTTTGCATTCAAACACTTGAAATGATTTAGTTGCAAACTACAGTGAAATAGGTTACTTATTTTTCTACAGTCTACAGTGTAGTTGGACTTTGTTACAAATGGCACTTCCATTATGGCAGAAAAGAAGGGAATTCATTTGTATTCGATAACTTACAGGCTCTGCTTTGCCGCCTGTCAATCACAGCTTAAAGTTAGTGTATGTGTCAGAAAAAGAAACATGTAATCACTCCTTAGAACAGAATTTTGTAACATTTCTCAGTTTTCTGTGTCATTCAAGGTTTGTGATATGATGTATTTATGAGAAAAATAGTGATTCACAGTTACAAAGAACGAAACTCCCACTACCTATGTGCCTTAGAAAAGCATAATATCACGTTGCATTGTATAATATATTTTATATACCTAATTTGCTTTAAATTGAGTATGTATTCTTGGCTTTCATACCCATACCTGTTTTTCCTCTCCGGGGAGTCTCTATTCCTGAGATGACGCTACAAGGTTTTTAATACTCAAAACTGTCAACTGTCTACCAAAGAATCCTTCATAAACATTTAAAGAACTGAGAGATTGTTAGGCTATTGTTGCAAACTTTTATGTTTTCTGATATTGAACTTTAGGAATACATCATTACCAAGTTCTTATACAGAGGGAAGTGTTTCACAGAATATAGATAAATACAAAGCAGATAAGAAACATGCTGAAATTAAAATAAGTTTTTAAAAGGGAAACTTTATATTTTGTATGCTCTTTTGTATTTTATGAACAGTAGCTAAAGAGAAATTCTCCCTATGATACATTGCAAAATTCATTATAATTGAAACTGTCAAAATGACAATAATTGCCATAGGAAAATGTTAGGTTAAAACGGCAATAAATGTGTCATATCACTCTCTCCTTACTGATATTAAAATATTTCACACTAATATGACTCTTTTTGAAATGCCCATCACAGGTGCTCTACAGATTTCATAGTTTCAGGTCTTGTATTTAAGTCTCCATGCATTGGGGCTGACTTTGTAACTTGTGAATGCAGAGGTTACGTTTGACTTTAATGCACGTGCAGTCAGTCTAGCTTTGTCAACCTCTCTTCTAGAAAAGATGTTTGGCACACTGAGCTGATGCAAGTGAGAGGTCAAATGTGCTGGAAGCCTCAGCACTGGAGAGCCCAGAAGATGTCAACGGCAGCTCTGGATTCTGGACATGAAGTTTCAACGTTTGGTCATCATCCTCCTGGGGTGAAATATTGTTACTATTTGATATATTGTTTCCATTAGGAAAGGAAATATAGCCGGGCGGTGGTAGCACACGCCTTTAATCCCAGCACTCAGGAGGCAGAGGCAGGTGGATCTCTGTGAGTTCGAGGTCAGCCTGGGCTACAGAGTGAGATCCAGGACAGGCTCCAAAGCTGCACAGAGAAACCCTGTCCCTGTCTCGAAAAACTAAAAAAAAAAAGGGGGGGGGATATATACCTCATGTCATTGTACGTGAGCTTGTTTAATTTTGTAGAGTATCACAGGTAAGGTATTGTCTTGATGCTCAGAAGAGACCTTATACATTAAAATACGTTGAAAACTCTTAAGATATATGGATTTTTGCTTTAAGAGATGGCCATGAAACTATGAGGCAAGGGTCACAATGTTAGGGGTTGAATGTGAAATGTAGTTCCCTACTCCCCAGATTCATGTGTTTGAATACTTAGTCTCCAGCAGGGATTTATTTTGGGAGACTGCCAAATCTTTAAGAGGTGAGGCCTAACTGAGCAACATGTACTTCTAACATATGGGACTTACCGGTTATAATCTGCCTTACCTACTATCACATCTTTGGTTCTTGGTCCATAGAGAGGTAAACAAGCAGCCTCATGCTCCCTTTGCCTCGGCAAGAACTGCTCCACTTCCATGCTTTTCCATTCATGATGTACACATTAAATCTTTCCTCCTTAAATTGCTTCTTAGAAGGTATTTGGTTACATTTGTGAGCAAAGGAACCAATTCCCCAATATAACAAAAATTGTCAGCCTTTACTATTATCCCCAAATTTGGTGATATTCATAGTAACATTTTTAATTGATTGAATATTTATTTATATGAACATTACAATGGTATCAAATATGTAAACATCATTTGTTTTTATATTGGATTTCCTCAAATCTTTGAGAACAAGGTTATTAATGTTATTTTATTTGTCTACTTATTTATTTTTGCTCATTTTAGTTACATTAGGAAAAAATACACATTTTTGGACACTAAATACTAAATGTTTTCTTGCTTATATGAATGCTTTATGATATACAACCCAACATTTACACATAAAATACTACTTGTATATATTTTAACTTCTCATTCAATGAAAATACTAGCAGTAAGCCAAAAACAAACCAACCCCCAAGTAAAACAAAATATAATAAAATTTCAATAAACTGCTAAAGCTACTGACCACTTTATGACTTTACAGTTTTTAAAAGAGAATATTACCTAGGCCATTTATGCTCCATTATCTTATATTAACACTTATTTGATTAGATTTTTAGGTACTGAGAAAAGGTCTCTAGTGTGGGCTGCCCTCTAGCTCAATATGCAGCTAGGCATGACTTTGACCGGTTCTTACTACATCTGTCTCCTAAGTCTTAGGATGACAAGAGTGTGCCACATTCAGTTTTGTATGGTTCTTGTAACCAAACTCAGGGATCATGAATGCTAGCCAAGTATGCTGCCTCTATATCCCCAGCCGCTTTATTTTAAGTCTATTACAACTCTCTGTGAAACAATTCTTAACTCTCGTGAATTATGATTAGTAGCCATATTGTTTGCTCATGGCTGTACATTTTCATAGGACTCATTTAAGGAGCCTTTACATTTAGACCTTATTAGACTCTGGTATGAGTTCTCACCCTCTAGTTCTTAATCTACT
The DNA here is from genome assembly GCA_902168415.1 of Peromyscus melanophrys. Classification (NCBI taxonomy): domain Eukaryota; kingdom Metazoa; phylum Chordata; class Mammalia; order Rodentia; family Cricetidae; genus Peromyscus; species Peromyscus melanophrys. The sequence continues at coordinate 30,956 of CABHPR010155446.1, read as the reverse complement.
TCACATTGCTAATCTTATTGAGACTGTCCTTGAAGATGTGCCTGTTTATTGTCTTTTACAGCTCTTATTTTACAGAATCAAACAAAATAGAAATTAAAACAAACACCTTCAACATATTTTTATTGGAAGTTCTTATGACCACTATATTGTGAAAAGTAATACCAATTTTACAATTGATAAGTGAGGCAATTTGCTGTTTCTCATTTTTTTCAGTGTTTTACAGTTTACTCAAGAGAAAGGGATTTACATGTCTACTTAAGTATTCATTATATCATGACTAATGTAGCTTTGAATTTTATTACATTCTTGTGATAGGAAAACTATAAAAAGCAGACAAACCTTTGTTATTATGAAAAAAACAATAACAACAATTTAAGCTCTTAATCTTTCTGAAGAAAATCTGAAATCCTCAGAAATACTTTGACAAAACTTTTGAGATCAGGGCAGGTGGATGTCATTGACTTTATCCTTCAGCACACTGGTGTTTACTTCTCAGCTCTGCATCTCCTAAACCCAGTTGCTTGGGAGTTTTTATATTTCTACACTACACTGAGGAGCTGCTGCTAAAACCAAGGCCAAAAGATTATAGCCCTGTTACCTCCAGTTTTGCAAATGCTCCTCCTGCTGTCATGTTTGCTTTTATTTATCTTTAGATGTTGACTCAAGTATCACCTTCTTTGCGACACATTAGTCACTCACTCAGTTTCCTTTTGATGTGTTTCACACATAATTTTGTTTTTTTCACAGCCAAACAGATATTAATTACAACCTGCAAGCCAAGATGTCTACAAAATAGCACTCTATTCTCTTTAAATAAAAGTTATTTTTGCTGTCAACTTTAGATATTCAAATTCACAGGGAAACTCCATCGTTGGCCTGCTAGACATTTCTCCCTGTGCCTGATTTCTTTCCAGAACTTGGGAGAATTCTTGCTGTCCAAGGAATGGGACATGGATTTCTTTTAACTGTTCGTGACTGGGGATGTCTATCTTGGTATTTCTAATGTCTTCTCCTGTGCTTGTTTAGCACTTGCTGCTGCTCCTCTACCATCTTGAAGTATTAGGGTCTCTACAGGGGTGGTGACTTATCTGCCCATAGTCATTCTTAGAGGCCTTTGGCCATTCCCCTGCCACTGACTGTGTTAATAGCTTTAGTCCTCCATCTATGTTGGGAATGCTGATTTAAGGCCTTTTCCAACATGTCTTATGCTTTTCCAAGATCCCTGTGATTGTGTTGCAAAAAGCCATTTTTTCTGAAAAGTAGGATTTACAAAATTAAAATTACTGGTAAGCTATTTTTTTTTATTTCTTTCTGGTATTAGGTCTATCCTGAGCTCTTGAAGTGTAGAACATGATTCTCTCTTGTTGGGAAGGCAGGAGAAAGTTAAGATCTGAGAAAGAAAGAACAACCATAGCAATAAGAGATATACTTAAACATATCCAGTCATATATGCATTGGGCACACATGTTTTACTTATTTTGTTTTGTCTTTTAACTCTGCCTCAAACTGCATGGCTTGGGTTTTGGAGCCCTGACTAGGTATGGAGAGGAAATTAAGACAAGGCAGACATACAGACAAACAGTAAAGCTGGGATGATGTGGGTTGGCTACCCAGGCAAGACAGAACCTCAGCATATTTATTATAGAGAGCACAGGGACAGGGACCAGCTAGTCTGGGTGGAGGGTGTCTGTAGGTGAGCAGTGTCAGGCTGTAAACATCCAGGAGGAGGGAAGCTGCTCATGCCATCTTTTGTACATTCCAATCATCATTCCCAAGAATCCATACTGGAACTCTCAAGGAAAGCTTTTCCATTTCTCTTGAGCAGTACCAGGGGAAAAGGCTTTGACAGCCTCTTAGGACTGAGGTACTGGAGTCCTGGCATGGTGGCACCAGTGTCAACAATGCACATTCACTCAGAACTTCTTTGTACTCAGCAGTTTCTCTGCTCCCTACAGAGCCCCAATCACCAGCCCAATGAAAACCTACAGAGATGCACTCCTTTCCCCAATTCTAAACAACACAACCTTGATATAAGAAGGTTCTACTATCAAGAACAGTGACCCTCATATAGTAGGACCTCTATAAATGTTTCATCTAGGAAGCTAAGAAGTATGATTAAAGTATTTTAAGTAGTATTACACTTACTGTATCTAAATTCTTTTTTGAAAAAAAAAAGCTTTCCTGTTCTTTATTATTTGAATTATAGAACTCAAGGACTAAAGACCACAGATAAAATATTGATGCTCTTCTCTAAGGGCTTTAATATACTAAACAAGTTCTTAATAAACTAGGGATGTTCAGCGAATATCAATGCATGTTCTTTAGTAAGGCACTGAGAGGAATAATAACTATACTTTCAACCTGGAATGGTTCATGAACTGTCTCATTTCCCAGTACTGAAATAAATAGTAATCCAACATACAGAAATACACAAAGTAATGTATTCGAATCAACTGTGATGTCTTTAGCATTAACTGATATTGTACAATAACATAGACTAAGTCATAGATGCTAGGTTAGGCTCAGTACCCTAGATACATTAATTTCACATTTATGTTTCTATTTCTATCTATAGATGTCACAAAATAAAGCTAAATATAATATTGCTAAGAGGAATAGAAGGTTCTACTTGTTTGAATATATCCTTCATGCATTGTCTCAATGAACTATTCCTTATTCATTTCCTAGTCTCTGAAATTGAGAATTAAAGTTTCAGCTTAGAAAATAAGTTAAAATTTCTAATTACAAATTCCATTGCTTTACTCTCCCCAAACTCATTATTGGGCATCTCTTCTAAGAACAATTATTTTCAGGTGGCAATTAGCTCTAATTGTGTTTGTACATGTGTTTAACTTGGCGATGTGTTGGAAATCTCTTTTCTCTGACCTTGATATAAATATGCTTTTCACCCTTAGGTGACCACAGCAATGGCGACCTCCTGTAACTCCTCTACTCAGTACCAGAGCTTTCGAATCTCAAATCTATATGATGTTGAATATTACTGAAATTCTGAGACCTTTCCACTTCTGCACTCATGCTTAATCTGTGTCACTGGCTTCATCCTAGACTGTGTTCAGGTCCAGGTCAAGGTTGACAAGCAATTCAGAAGGTTTGCATCCTTTACAGGGAAGCTTCTGTGATCATGAATTTTCTACTCTATTAATATTGTCAACCATCTGTCTTCTGACATCTTGACAAGCATGTGAGCTGTGTTTACTATTATTTCAATAAAGACCAGTCAACCATTCTGAGTGAAAAACATTCCACTGGTGACAGAATTTTCAAAATATAAATATTATATTCAGAAATCTTAGAGCAGTGCTCATTAAAATATCCACCTGTTTTTTGTAATTGGGGCTTTTTTCCCAATGTATTTACATTTAACTATCATACTATACCTTGGTAGTGTGAATATCTCAATTCTAAAAACAAAAACAAAAACAAAAACAAATAAAACACCTTAATTCCTCCTCACATTTGGGATACCTTTATTTGTTTCCATTTAAAAATCTACAGAGTTTCTCTGGAGTGAAAATCTCTGGCTTCTAACTTCATCAAGAAGAGAGCTATTGAATAATTTGAATTAACCAGCAGTCATCTTCTAAAATGAGTTTTTTAATGTTAGATATTCTTAGGTATTATAATTAATATGATTACTCATTATATAGTGGAAATGCTCTTATTTTTAAAGTAAATTTTCACATTGTGTCTTTCATTTTTCAGAGATACATTTGTGGAAATTTTAGAAAGCGTGGCAGAAATCCTTCTTGTCATAATATTAACTGTTTATTGACTATTTTACACAAAACTCATTAAAGTAGTATGTTTAGTATGTCAGCCTGTGCCTATAGATTAGCACATATTTTCTCATAATTGTGGCAAACTAATTTGCATCTGTATGTAATCAGAGTCAGGGCTTGTTTTAATTTAGATGCTGAATTGGATAAAATTAGTAATTAAATTCAGATCCAAGAGAGTCTGTAAGTTCAATTATTGTGCTTGGAAAGACCCAGACATTATGTTGTATGTTTGTGTATCAAATAGTTTAAAATAATTCTGACATTTTAACAATACTCAAATTTGTAAAAAAAAAAAAAAAAAAAAAATCAAAACTTAGCCCTTCTGAAATAATGCTATTCTGTGTCTGTCTCTTTCTTTCTCTCTTATTTATTCATTTATTATGTTCCTTCATAATATCTTGGGTGTGGTCCATCACCTCTAGGTACTTCTGTGGAGGACATCCATCAGCTACATTATTTTGATTAAATATGTGGTTGGAGATATAAAGAAAAGGAGAATGCTCACTTTTAACTTCATAGAGACATTCAGATTCTGAAAGATCCATTAAGGCAGTCTAATTTTTTTCCAAGAGAGGTAGATAATGTTAATAAAAAAAAAAAAAGAAACCTTGGTAATATGAATGTTATGCCTATAGTCTTTTAGTCTATAAAGACATAGACTATAGTCTTTTAAATATGAATGGACTTTTCTTCTTGGTGTCTTTCATTGATTAACAGTGCAGTTAAATATCACTTTGACTTACTGTCATTATTGGCAGTGCTGCTGATTTCTCTGGGATCGTTTTACATTTCATTGACATTTCTAGGACCACAAGTCCTGTCAGTCACTTGCTTCCTTTCAGTATACTTCCTAAATAGCTCATTGATGAGCAGTGCCCTTGTTATCTATATCCAAGTTCTCTGAACACACACATTGGACAGGAATAATTCAGTTACTGGATAGGATCTGTGGACTACTTAACATTATTCAAATATTAAATGATTCCCTTGAGGTTTAAATTAAATTTCCAGTCATGTGTTCAATTGAGTATTCTAATTTATGAGTAAAGAAGAAATGCTGGTCATTGCCATATTAAAAACAATTATAAAATAACTCAGAATATTGATGTAGAACCTCCATACTATTAAATATAGTATGTTTTGGTCTTAGCCAGAGTAATAAGATAATTGAAGTGGTTCAAGGGAGTGCTAATTGGAAAGGAAGAAGTCTAAGTTTCTTTGTTTGAAGATTGTCTTAGTTAGGGTTTCTAGTGCTACAACAAAGCACCGGGACCAAAAAGGGTTTATTTGGCTTACACTTCAGCATTGCTGCTCAGCACTGAAGGAAATCAGGACAGGAACTCAAGCAGCCTTGAACCTGGAGGTAGGAGCTGATGCAGAGGCCATGGAGGGGTGCTGCTCACTGGATTGTTTCCCGGGGTTTCCTCAGCCCACCTCCTTATAGAACCCAAGACCAGCAGCCCAGGGATGGCACCACCAAAAATGGGCTGAGCCCTCCCTCATTGATCACTAATTGGGAAAATGCCTTACAGATGGTTTTTATGGAGGCATTTCCTCAACTGAGGCTCTTTTATCCCTAAATGACTAGTTTTTGTCAAGTTGACACACAAAACCAGCCAGTACACATACCACACAGGAATATATATATATATATATATATATATATATATATATATATATATTTATATATAGCCCTAAATATTCTATGTAAAAAAAGACCATGTAAAGCTGATAGACACTTCCAGCAAAGTAGTAGAATTCAAAATTAACACAGGAAAAGCCTATACCTTCCTAAATCAGGGAAACAATACCTTGTACAATAGCCTCTCTCTCTCTCTCTCTCTCTCTCTCTCTCTCTCTCTCTCTCTCTCTCTCTCTGTATATATATATATATATATGTATATATACATATATGTGTGTGGTGTGTATATATATATATATATGTAATATATATATGAAGAACTCTAACCAAGCCAATGAAAAGCCTGTATAATAAAAAAGTTAAGACATAGAAGATAGAAATTGAAGGAGACATCAGAAGATGTGAACACTTCCCATACTGATGAATCCATAGGATTCATACAATGACAAAGGCCAAAAGATCAAAAGAAGAAAAAGGCCTTCTTGACCTCAAGTGGATTTATGTTTTTCAGCCAGATATGCATAAACAAAAGCAGTAATCACAGCTGATACATTACTAAATATGATTGAATATAATTTGTTATTGTTTTAAATTATGTATTTTATAATGGATCTTATTGACTGCTGAGTATTTCACAGTTCTGCCACATTAGTAATTATAAACTTGTTCTCATTTTCAAACCAATTAAAACTCCCTGAATTAAATTTAATATCCATTATATTTCCATTGCAATGTTCTGAAAATTATTTACGTTGCCCCTTAAAATGTATTAGTCTCAGATAATAGAATACTGATTAGTAAGCAACTCTTTAGATGCTATATAATATGTCCTAGTCATATCACAACAGTTTCAAATTGTATTATTAAAGATATGGAAATATTTCATGCATTGAATTTTATGGAAATTTATTATTAGCTATCTGTAAGTCATACCCCAGAATTTATACCTATTACTAAACTTAAACCTCTGTACATAAAATAGTCATATGTTGAAAGAAGGTATTTTTTGTGGTGCATATACATAATGGAATACTATTCCACTATTTAAAAAAATATGAAATTCACAGGTAAGTGGATGGAGCTAGAATAAAACCATCCCAGTTGAGGTAACCCATACCCCAAAAGACAGATATTCTATCCGTACACTTACATGTAGATGTTAGCTATTAAGTCTTTGATAAGCAGGCTGCAATCTACTCATTGAAGGTTAAGTAAAGAGTAAGGAATTGGGGGCGGTAGAGCTGAAGGATCTCCCTACGAAGGAAAAATAGAATAGATAGTTATTGATGGAATGGAGGGGTGTGTGTGTGTGTGTGTGTGTGTGTGTGTGTGTGTGTGTGTGTGTGTG
>CABHPR010155446.1:0-20156 GCA_902168415.1 Peromyscus melanophrys | reverse complement strand
CCCACTGGACAGAGGCACAGCTGTGTATTCCCCCACTGGACAGAGGCACAGCTGTGTATTCCCCCACTGGACAGAGGCACACCTGTGTATTCACCCACTGGACAGAGGCACACCTGTGTATTCACCCACTGGACAGAGGCACAGCTGTGTATTATGGTGATAAGGAAGGTTGTAGGCCCAGCCTAGACTCAAGAGAAAGGGAAATAGACCACCATTTTTTGGGACAGGTGGTCAAATTATTATAGCCATTTTAACTTAGTTTTTCACTAATGTATTATGACAATAGCTCATATTGATTTCAAGGAAAAATTGACTTGGTGTTTATATATTAATGTCATGAAATTAAATTCCTTCTAGATCTCTTCAGTATCATTAAACTCTAGATTTTCATATGCTTTAGAATTCACAAACATTAAAGATATATAATACTCTGTATTGAATAATATTTTTAAATTTTATATTGAATGGTATCCAGATGTACTAGATAAATAAAGATATTTTAAAACATCTTTTTATCATTATGGTCTTTTTTTTAAGTATTATTTTCTTATGCAAGGATATTTTTTTGATATGAAACCTTTTCTTCTTATAGTTTTCTTCCTTATATTTTTTGAATCCTTTAGCAGTTGAAATTTGATTCACTTTTTCACTTAAGGCCAAGGAAATAGATGTCTGATTCATTTTGTTAATGTGGAGGAAAATATTGACCACACTTTTCTGTTGGCCACAAGCTTGTTTAATTGTACATTTCCAAGATATCATATGTAATGGCTGAAAGTATGCATGAGTAATTATTCAGTATATGTGAAAATAATGACACTATGACTTCATTCTACATATTTACAACTTAATCATTATTATTTCATGATAGTGTTTTTAAAACACTGAAAACATGCCAATATACAAAGAGAATTTTATGCCATAATCAAGTAGAAATTATTTTAGGAAATCAATACTACTTCATCACATTAAGAAGAACCTCCAAATATTTACATTATTTCATACAAGACAAAAGTCATAGACAAATTCAGCACCTATTCACTCCAGAATCTCTCAGCAAACTTAGGATAGAGGGTACTTCCACAGCTAGATTAAGAACATGAAAATTATCTTAGAACTTCCATCCAGTTTAATAAGCAGCTGAACTCTTTTCCCCTATGACCAGAAATAAGAAAATACCACAACCTTCATAGCTTCTATCTATATATACTGGAAGACTTAGCTAGAGTAACAAGACAATGAAATGGTAAGATGCTGTGGGATAATGCTTTTGTACACTGGTTTAATAAACCGCTGATTGGCCAGTAGCCAGGCAGGAAGTATAGGCAGGATAAGCAGACAAGAAGAATTAGGGGAAGAGGAAGGCTGAGTCAGGAGATGCCATGATGCCATCCAAGGACAGCATGTAATAGCACACAGGTAAAGTCACAGAACATATGGCGACATATAGATTAACAGAAATGGCCTGAGTTTAAGTGCAAGAGCTAGTCAGTAGTAAGCCTGAGCAGTTTTAATTAATATAAACCTCTGTGTTTACTTGGGTCTGAGCGGCTCCGGACTGGGTGGGACAGAGGAAAACTTTCAGCTACAGTAAGACACAGACAGAAAACAAATAAAATTCTCTTTGTTCTCAGATGGTTTTCTATGTGGAACCTCCCTAAAATTCATCAGCAGCAGAAATTATTTGAAACTGTAATATAAGTTATATGTTACAGAGAACTTAAGTTCCTCTACTGACTTTTGCTTCTTTGTCTGTGTTTTACGATTTTTTTTAACCCTTTCTGTTGCTTTGGGACTTCTTGAATAGCTTCTTCTTAAATGGATTTTGTTATTTGCACCTGAAATAGCTGTAACCCCATAATATACATACATGATTTTGTAGTAGTAATACATGAGAGAGGAGACTATTTCATAAATTTTTGATTAATCTCAGTTTTTTGTTCTTTTTTTTTTGTTGTTTGTTTGTTTTTTCATCCTTTAAGTGACACAGAAAACTTAAGAGGATGCTGGTTGGAAAGTCCATGCCTTCCATTTAAGCCACAGCTCTGGTAAGATCTTTCACTCTGGAATATACATTGTAACAAAGCATGCTTTTCTCTTATCTCTAAGCACTTGCGTTTCCACTACCCAGAAACGTATCTCCAGTTTTCAACTGTGAGAATTTGAGAATGAGAGTAGTCTTGGAAATAACTCCTGCAAATATTTATGAAATTCATTAAGAATTTGTCTCACAAGATTGTCTCATGCTAGTCCACATGCAATCCCCAGCATTTTGAGACGATAGCATGAAATCTCCTATGGCTTTGTGGATTCAGTGGTCTGGCTCAGAGCAGCAGATCTTACCTATGGTCCTATAACTGGAGCAATGAACGTTTGTCAGTGGTTTTTGCCCTCCAATCTCAATTTCCTTTAATCTTTGTCATGGGTCTGTGTACTAGTTGTGTGAGAATACTGCACTGTATAAAATACTATATTATATTAAAAAACTCTATATAGAATTTCACAGTGAAGGTTTGTGGTTCAAGAAATATTTATTTTGAAAAATATTGTCTATTTTCTCAGTTTTTCTCCCCCTTTTTTTTTGGTGGTTTTTTAGAACAGGACAGGGTGACAACTTTCTAAGATTTTAGATGTCAATATTGGATTCAGATCTTTCCTGACGGGAATTGTCAGTCCTGCAATAATTTTGGTGTATCATAATTTTGAAGAAGAGTTGACCCTCATTTTTTCAGATTCTATATTTGCAGATTCAGTCAAACATATATTATACATATTTAGAAAAAAATGTTTGTATCTGCACTAAACATACAAGACTAAACATATAATCATAGTTTCCTACCTAATACAAAATAAAAGTCACTTCACTTCTATGATGTATTAGCTATTTCTAATAATTTAGATGTTATAGAAAGCATCATGCAGGAAGAAGATACATATATTTTGTATGGTTTTCTATAAAATTGAATAGAATGACCTTTAACTCTGATCCACAAATTGTGGGTTCCAAGTTGAGACTTGAGAAGAATTATGTAGACCTTCATAACTGGAAAAAAATGTGAAGTACTAATTGTAAAGTTAAATATTTAGAACCTTCTCAATATGCCCTAGTGATAGAGTATTATTGGGGCATTGTTTTGGTAAAGCACCGTGCAATGGAGGCATGTACACAAGTGGCTTTTATCCTTGTATGACACACTACCATTAGTATAAGTAGTAAATGTTTTCTGGCCAAACACTACTGAGCATGAGAAGTCCCCATGCTGACATTTGCAATTACAAAGTGATTGACAAGGTGGATATCAAATGAAGATCCCACTGCAGTGGGTGACACTGAATTAGCAGGGAATACTTCTCTTAAGCATCTGAACAAATGACTTCAATTCTAATGTAAACACACTTGGCTTAAATTTCCAAAGAGATTCATACATTAAATGGAAGCCTAGATTTGTCTTTCAAATGGCTAAGGAATCTCATGGAAGCAGCAGTGCTCTTGGTTATTTGAACTGAAATTCTGTAATAATTATACCTGGCAGTTTGAATGGGCCAAAACCTCCAACTTCACAGTTGATTGTGGGAAACCTGTTTCTGTGCCCCAGAGCTATGTAACATAAAATTATATTAAGTGTTTAAGTATAGCTTGCTGGTACTCTAGACAACTCAGAATCACTTTGTGATAATAAAAACTGTGGATAGCAAGTTGATAAGATATGTTATCATCAGCATTAGAAGCCAGAAGAGCTAACCAGACAACAAAATGACAGTGCCTTATTCATCTGCATCTCCACATTTTTTTTATTTATCTGCATCCCCACATCTCCAGTATATATCATGTGAAAATGGAGATGAGTTTCCAAACAGTAAACCAAAATTGGTCTGTTGTATGAATCTTAAATGGTATTATAATAAAAACCCGAAGCCAGATATTGGGGGAAATGCTGAAAGATCAGAGAGACAAAGGAACATGCCAATAGAGAAACTTCTCACCACTACTGATTTCTCAGACCAAATGGAAGGCGAGATCCTATCTCCATGAATCCTCTGAATGAAAGCCTCTGAGTCCTCAGCCAAAAAAGCTTTAGTTCCTGTCTCATCATGTCTTATATGCCTTTCTCTGCCCAGCCATGTTACTTCTTTCCTAGCACTGGAACTAGTGATGTGTATACTTCCCAAATACTGCTAGCAAAGGCATGAGATCTCAAGTGCTGGGATTAATGGAATGTGACTCCCAAGTACTGGGATTAAAGGGTGTACCACCACTACCTGGCTCTGTTTCTTTCCTAGATTTAATCAATCTCATGTAGTACAGGGTAGCTTTGAACTCATAGAGATCCAGAAGGATCTCTTCCTCCTGAGTGCTAGGATTAAAGGTGTCTGCCACCACTGCTTGGCTTCTATGTTTAATCTAGTGGCTGGCTCTGTCCTCTGTTCTCCAGGCAAGCTTTATTTGATACACACTATATCACTACATTTGTCTTCAATGTTTCTTTACTGAACTTGACTTCCAGGGTGGTAGAGTCCTGTACTGTTCCCTTTGAGGGAGAGGGCGGGTAGGCACACAGTCAATTACACAGACTCTGGGAGGATATAGAAACAACACCCTTAGTTTATTTGGGAAGAGGCAAGCCTTATATACCCTCCACACCTTGAGGGGAGGGAGGTCTGATGAATATGCATCTGCTGGTGTGATATAGCTGCCTCTCATTGGTCCAGGTCATCTCAGCTCATCTCTCAGCTGCTGTTGCTAAGGCCCTTAGGCAGACCCAGGTTGGCTCTCAGGAAGCATCTTATTACTGGTTTGGGCTGGCTGGTCCTCAGGCCTGTTAGGGTTGAGTCATCCCATACCAGGGGACAGAGAAGCAACAGAAGAGGGACTGGAACTCCAGACTATAGACAGAATTCACCTGTAGTGTGAATGGGTTGTAATGCTCAATCCACATCCACTAGCATGCAGTGCTCAAGAAGGTCAGGAAGGGGCATTGAATCCCCTGTAACTAGAGTTACAGAAGGTTATGAGCTACCCTTCTTGTGCTGGTAGTCAAACCAGGGTCTCCTGGAAGTATAAACCACAGAGCCATCTTTCCAGCTACAGGAGTTTAATATATTTTAATTTAAAAAATGATACCCATGTCAAGCCTGACTGCTGGTGTAAGCAAAGGTAAAAAAAGTCATCTTCATGTACTCAGGAACTTGCTAAGTTTAATACTAGTTCTGTAGATTGAAAAAGAGAAGATGATGATGATGATGATGATGATGATGATGGTTATTGACACTGACTAAATCTGAAGATTTTGGGGCTTATGTTTGGATCTGCATTTCAGTTACATCAACATTAGTTGTGTGAAATCCACGTGTTATATTCCATTCAATATTTTGGCATTAAAATCTATAGCTTCACATATTACTATTATTTATTTATTTTGTTTTTTGAGACAGGGTTTCTCTGTATAGCTTTGGTTGTCCTGGAACTCACTCTGTAAACCTGTAGGCTGGCCTCAAACTCAACAGACATCCTTCTGCCACTGCCTCCCAAGGGCTGTAATTAAAGGCATGTGCCACCATTATCTGCCATAAGAAATTTGATTTTTCTTTTTTACAAAAAATAAAAATAAAAATAGAGTCCTATTTCTCCTTCATATGAAGGTGTTTGTGCCTGAGTTTTGTTCTATTTTTCTTGATAAAACATTACCTGGTGTGATACAAATATGACTAAATCTGGTAACAAATTGGGTAGAATTATTTTTCTCCTACAACCCATTTTCAAGATTAGTGAAGGCTTTTGTCTCTTTCATATGTTCAACTAAACTTTTTCATGCTTTGATATATAAACAAAAGTCTGACTCAATCTTGAGAAATATTCTTGTCCACTTCCCACCTTAGTTGAATTTGTTCATTTTTCCTCATTGTTTAGTAATGACACTGATCACAAACAATGTAATGTTATGCTCCTGAGCTGGCCAGCAGCTTCCGTTCTGTTATCTGTATACATTAATTTATAAAACTCTTGTTTTTTTTAGGGCCCATGTCACTAGAGAAAATGTCTATACTTCTATGCACATGGAGTGCTTGCTGTTTTTATTGAGCATGTGCTTCATAGTTCAGAATTTGGCACCTATTATTAAACACATCTAATAGACTGATTTCCCAGGTCCTTGGTTTTCTCACATCTAACAGTACACTTATGACAACAACTCTAGCACGCAATGAGGACAACTGCAGAATTAACAAACTAATAAATCCCAATGTTTCTCATTAACCACACCTTTTCTTAAAACGGACTCTCTCTCTCTTACAACACATAAACATACACACACACACACACACACACACACACACACACACACACACACATTGATATTACTTAGTCCTCAAAGTAGTTAGTTCTCACCACTTTGATTTTTCAAGTCTATTTACTCTTCTGATATCACCTAGTTATTTCTTTTTTGTTACATTTTTCTGACAATGGGGTTGATCAACCATCAGAGTTTCCTACGGACTGAGAACTTCTGGGTCTATGGAGGTTTTAGGACTAAAACTTGGACCACCGGCTGGGTGGTGGTGGCAGCGGTGGCGGTGGTGGCGGCGGCGGCAGCGGCGGTGGCAGCGGCGGTGGCGGCGGGGGCGCACACCTTTAATCCCAGCACTCAGGAGGCAGAGCCAGGCAGATCTCTATGAGTTCGAGGCCAGCCTGGTCTACAGAATGAGCTCCAGAACAGGATCCAAAACTACACATCGAAACCTGTCTCAAAAAAAACCCTAAAAACAAAACAAAACAAAACAAAAAAGTCCTAGAAAAAAAAAAAAAAAAAAAAAAACAAGGAGTTTTGTTACATTGTTGCATTTAGTAAGCCCCTAATTCAATACAACAAAACCACTTGTAATACACCAGAGAGGATAATTCAGCTGCTTAGACTATTGCCATAACCCCCTTGCTGCCCTACAAATTGCCTGACTCAAGTGTTATTTTGATGTGCCATACCTCTTAGGGTTTAGAATCATAAGTGGTGTAGAATTTAATCACTGTCTTTGTACTTACCATCTCTTACTTGCTGTAATGCTTTCCCTTTCCTTCATGAAAAAACTGGAAACTGGAAAACTCTTTTAAGTCACTGCCACAGACCTTCTTCTCATAAGATGTCAGTCATCATTTATAAGGGAAATCACTTATCATCAAAGGTTATCCATTTCTTCATTTTCCGTTTTAACTGCTTTTATTTTACCTGTGTCAACCTTACTTCCAACTGACCATCAAATCTGATTTATACTCGTCCAAGTACGACCCTAAAAACATTCCAGGTTTTTGTATCTCCAATGCCAACACCCATAACTTATCTTGACCACTACACTAACTTAATAAGTAGGCATCTTCATTCCATGTATAGTTTCCAATGCATTTACGGTGTTGAACTCAAGTGGTCTTTGAGAAATGCAAACTGATCAGTTCCTTCCTCTTTGATTCAAAGTGATTCAAAGACTTCAAATTATACTCAGCATCAAACTCCAGACCATTCAGAGGACCCAGAGAGTCCTAAGTCATTGAGCCTGAGATCCTTGTCTACTTTATTTTCTCTTCTAACAACTCTGAACTTTCACTGCAGTTCCTAGAGCAAGAGGGATGATATCTTACAGGTTTTCTGTCTGTCGCTGCCACTCCTTTAGAATCTTCTTTATATTTCAGTTGTTTCTGATATGTCTCCTTATAAGAGTCATTTTCTAGAGTCTTAAATGATTTTGGAATTCCTATTATTCATTCACATGGTACTGTGCACTTTCCAATCAAAGTAGCTTTACTATATCTAATCCTGCCATTCTGTACTTAACTATGAATTCCCTAGACAATTCTTGGATTGTGAAGATGTTAGTTGGTAAAGTGTTTGCTGCATAAGCATGAGGAGCAGAGTTACATCCCCAAAACTTATGCAAACAATGCTGGATATATCTTAATAAACACTTACAATTCCAGTGATGAGAAAACATTAACGGGTAGGTCTAGTTCTCACTATCCAGCTAACCTAGGCTATTAGTGATCTCCAGGCCAGTGTCAGACCCTGTCCCACAAAAGAAATGTGACAACAGTTGAGGAATAATATGTGCACTGATTCAGGTGTGTACTCCACATGACCAAATCTTACAGACTATATAGCCTTGAAAATTTACCTTGTGTTTATGTTTGAGGACCTGATATTTATAAATCATTATAAAGTAGCACTACCATACTGTGCTCTATCAGACTAGTACCTGGTTATCCTACCTAACTTTATTTTGGTGTATGTTATGCAGGCCTACCCTTCCTGGCCTCCAGTGATCATTATTTTACTCTCATCTTTTATGGAATCACCATTTTAACCTTTCACCGCAAAATGAGAACACGTAGCATTTATCTTCATGTTTCTAGTTTATTTCACCCAACAAATTATTCTCTTGTGCCATTGAGATTGTTGGCAATGACAGGATTTGATTCTTTTTTCTTGCTGAATAATGTTGCACTGTGTATATCCCACACATTTTCTTTACCCCTTCTTATTTCAATGGACGCTTCATTGATCCCATATTATAGAAATACTGCATGAAAAAAGCAGCAAGGAGGGACACTCTGAAAATCAAGAGAGGGAAAAGCTTAAGAAGGGACACCACCAATCATTGGATAAATGACAAGAAAGGAATCAACTGTGTCAGGGATATTTGATGATCTTGGCAGTCACTGTCTACCTTCCAAGAGTGGTTCCATTAGGACAGAGATCTTTGGCGTGGGGGCACAGTTAGCTGAGATCATTGCTTGCCGAGACAGAACTGAAGGGAAACACTTTTTTAATTCTGACATAAAGCCATGTACCTAGAGTGTTGAAGAATGGTGTTGTTCATGTGTTTGGCATACCAGACAGATGACAGTGGAATCACTGTGGCAATGGTAACTTTTAAGTCATGCTAGGAAAAACCAAAAAGGAAACCAAAAATAAAAAAACTTTCAAAGTGCAGCTGGAATGTGAACACTCTAAGAAGCCTATTACAATATTCTCAAGTTACCAATGCAAAGAATATGACACTAAAGCTAGTTAAAGTTAATTTATTAAAATCTAACTTAATGCCCTTCTTACATATTAAATTATGGTTTATGCAGGGTTTTTTTGTTGTTGTTGCTAAAAAGGTCTACTAAAAATGGATAGTCTTAAAATTATATATATGTATATATATTGCAGAATGCATGCTGTTCTATTAATTAGTGTACAAAGAATTGTTAAGTTTGATGATTATGTTCAATTAAGTATAATGAATATAATTAATGTAGTTGCTGTTTTAGGTTCTTGAGTTAATAGTGCCATTAACTGATGCTGTTTTTGTTGTGGTAGTGATTATTGTTATAAAAGAATACTAAACTTAAAATGAGAGGAAAGTTGAAGGTTTGACCAGTGGGTTTTTTTTAAATTAAATATGTGTGCATATATGCATGTGTGTACATGTGTGTATACATGGATCTATATACATATATTGTCATCTAAATTATACACTATAATGTAAGAATGAATATATTAATTTTCTCTTTCATATTAATTTTCTCTTCATAGTGTTAGCTGTTGCTAGCCACTTCTTTTCTTAAATCTGTTTATAAAGAGAAGTTTTAAATCCAAACATGGTTATTAAATTCTACTTGGAAGCGGAGTGTCTCTCCCTCTTATTCACTGGAAAGGGGAAAGCATTCATTTTCTTCATTAAAAAAAAATGTTAAACAGCATTTTCACATGCCAAACATTTTAAATCTGGTAATTCTTCTTTATTAAGTGTTTTGCCATTGCACTTTTCTGTAGCACTTTCACCACTGTTATTGACTATTATAATATACAAGATAATTTTAATTGTAACTACCACGTTTTCTTACCTACTTATTCTACAGGCAATATTAATGAACATTTAAATATTGGAAAAGGAAAATTGCTCTTATACTTTAGGCAGTGCTATAGAAAGCACAGATCCTCAATATGTTAGTTACAGTAAAAGGAGCATATTTAAATAATACATTTTAACATGCATCAGAAAATTATCATTGCTTTTGAAAAATAGGAAATTTTCATTAAAATTTCTTCATGTGTTCTTTCATAATATATATGGACATACATTATCCACACGTTATTTTTAAGCTACTAACATAAGCTTAGGGATCTCTTGGCTTTTGTTGCATAAGTTAAGTAAAATTTCTACTTACACGTTTTGAAACCATAGCATACTCTAGCATTTTTTAGAAAGTATTTTATGCACAATTTTCAATTAATAAACATATTTTTTCTTGTCAGGAAGAAATTATTTTGCTGTTTGAATTTTGTATATGGTTTAAAAAGCAAATTTAAACACAGTTCCATTGTCTTTTTGGATATTGAAGTACAAATGTGTGGATACAGCAGCATTGCTTGTTATGAGCATCTACATTGGTACAAATGTAGGTAATTAATGAATACATCTCTGTACATATCATCTTGTCCTGTGGACTTTTCATGTACTCTCTCTGAATTTTTAAAGAACATATTTTTATTAACTGATGTGATGACGCTAAACCACAGATGTATTGAACAGACCTATGGAATGTATTCATTCTGTCTAGTTGTAATTAAGTCTCTTTATTAGCATCCTTTGATACTGTCGCCAACTTCAGATAACCAACATTCGGCTATCTACTTTTGTGAATTTGATGCTTTTTAGCTTCTACATACCAAGGTAAAGTTTTAGCAATCACATAAATCTTTGTGAAGAAGATGCTGTTACTCTATTATTTTTTTATTACTTAGTAAAAGAAAGTGGAAAATATGAGTGTATAATATATCTTTTTAATTTTAACGTTTATAATTTAATTTATTAGTTCATCTTTGTGTACATGTGTGTCACAGGTATGTGAGATGTATGTACAAATGTGTGTGGAAGTACATGTGTGGAGGGGCCGTGGAGACTGTCAGCTGTTGTCTATCCTGTTCTGCCTTATTCCTTTGAGGCAGAGTCTCTGGCTGCACCTAGGGTTAGACAGGCTGGCATCTAGCTAGCTCTCCTGCAGACAGGAGGATTCTGTCTCAGATTCCCTCAGTGCTGGGGTTACCGATGAGCACAGGACTATGCTTCGATTTTACATGGATGCTGAGATCCAGACCCGCCCTTTGTTTGCACAACCCTCTCTCTTAAATGCTTAGGTATCTTTTCAGACCCTATGTAGCTTAATTTGTATGACTTTTGAAATAGTTAAAAGTCCTGAACACTTAAAAAAGAAATCATGGAAAACTTTTGATGATTTTGTCATCCAATAGCTTTTTTTTTTTTTTTTTTTGGTTTTTCGAGACAGGGTTTCTCTGTGTAGCTTTGCGCCTTTCCTGGAACTCACTTGGTAGCCCAGACTGGCCTCGAAGTCACAGAGATCCGCCTGCCTCTGCCTCCTGAGTGCTGGAATTAAAGGCGTGCACCACCACCGCAGCCCGGCCATCCAATAGCTTTTTATAAGAACAGAAGAAGTTCAACCAAATTGTGTCAAAGGGCACGCTTTCCATCACTTCAAGCAGAACCCCTGCGGTTGTGAAGAGGCTGTGACTATTGACAACCTAATACCCTCACATTGCATTTTCATGATTCTTATAACATGCCTAGGTTCTGACTGTACCAACAGCCGGGCAGATGACCCCTGTAGAGAATTTCAAAATTCCTATGACCCAAGTTACTCAGCGTAACATTTTTTAATTACAGGGAAATAAAATGACCAGTTCCTTGAAACTTCTCACTTGTAAAAACCCATTAAGACAATCCTGTGTATGTTTGCATATAAATAATTAAAATAATTTATTCAGGGGCTCTAGATTTGTTATAGGTCAGGTGGTAGAATGTTTCAGTTCCGGAAATGGTATAAACGCATTGTGGTAGGATACACTGTAATCACAAAACTAAGAAGGTAAAGGCAGGAAGACTAGGAATTCAAGGTCATCCTCAGCTACATAGTAAATTTGAGGCCAGCTTGGAGTATACGAGACCCTGTCTTGAAGACCCAAATAACAAACAACTAAATAAAATTATTGTTTCTAAATTATATTGTGAGAATCATTCAGACTTTAATATTTCTGATTTGATTCTGGAGTCTTCTGTCTACTCAAAGAGTTTTCTATTTTTTCCTTTACCGTCTCCTCAATATTTTTTACATTGTTGGATAACTGAATATCAGCTGTACCCATAGTCCCATTTTTATTTTAATTGGAATTATAATACCATTTTAAGTTCTTGATTCTTACAGGCCGCAAGAATATATCATAGAGATTCAGCTGTGTATTAAAGCTGAACTTTGACCAGCCAAGGGTCTGTCAAAAGGCAAAGCCATTATTATGAATATTTGGTGTTACCCAGCCTTTAATATTCCAGCTGTCTTCTGCTATGAAATCCTTATGTGCCCAGATCAACTGGTAAACATATCAGCTCCCCAGACCTGCTGAACTACTAAGTTACTAACTGCCCTGCTGAGTTAAGGAGACAAGCTGATGGGAGATACTTAGCTTTGTTTCTTGTGCTAATGAAGCTCAGACCATCCCCTGGCCTTGAGGAGGCCTCTGGTTCTCCAGAGCAGTTTGACTGAGAACAAAAGAGGTTTTGACATATCAAGGTGAAAGGTAAAACAACATTTCTGAGGAGGCAGGGAACCTAGTGCTCAAGGAAAAGGAGGGCAGGCATTTTCTGCGGACAGTGACTGAACAGGGAGGTGAGAGAGAAGAGAAGACAACAGAGATTCCCTACAGGGTAAGCAGATCTCGGGTAGAGTTTTCTGAGTGCCAGGAGTGGAGAGCAGCAGAGATGGAGAAAGAGGACACAGAGGACGAAGATGAGACTGAAAGCATAGGAGTTTAGTCATTAACAGGACTATGAACAAGGGAACTGGACGGAACTGTAGTTGTGGAGACAGGGTTTCATCCCAGAGAAATAAAGTAGACGGATATAGAGCTTGGTCTAGAGTTGTTCCTGCCTTGAATGCCTGGTGGAGCTATAGCTGAATTGATAGAATTTTGTCTTAGAGGAATAAAGTTAACAGACATAAGAACATGGTGTACATAGATTTTTTTTTCCCTCAGATATCCCACGCTAGACATAGCTAGCCCCAGGACCCCTGGGTACTCCATACTTGATTAAATTTGCTGGAGTTTTAACAGTTTCGAGTGAAATTAAACTTTGTCTTTTTGAACCTTTTCACTGTATCATTATCTTATTTCCAAAATAAATCTTTTATAGTCTACTTATTTTAAATTTCATTAAATAACATTCTCATGCTTGTTTCATTCATTGTTTCAGTTATGTTATATCTGTTTTTCTTAAATTCTTGATTTCCTAGCTACAAACTTTTAAGATACTGTTTTTACTTCATTTTTGTTTTTCTTTTTTTCTTTTTCTTTGTTTTCTTTTTTTGAGACAGGGTTTCACTGTATAGTTCTGACTAGCCTGGAACTTGCAATGCAGACCAGGCTAGCCTTAAACTTACAGAAATCCACCTGTCTCTGCCTGCTGAGTGCTGGCGTTAATGGCATGCACCACCACTCCTGGCCTTCATAGATTAATATAAGCACATCATGTAAGTTTCCTTCTTTATCTTAATTTAGGTGAATTTTTTCAAAGTATTGATTCATTTAATTATCATTTTTTTTGTTTTTGTTTTTCGAGATAGGGTTTCTCTGTGTAGCTTTTGGAACCTATCCTGGAACACTCTTTGTAGACCAGACTGGCCTCGAGCTCACTGAGATCCACCTGCCTCTGCCTCTGGAGTGCTGGGATTAAAGGCGTGCGCCACCACTGCCCAGGTTAATTAGAATTTTTAATTACTTCTTTGGATGGTGGATAGGGAATTTGAAAGTGTTTGTCATTAATTTTCAGTTTACTACATAGTTGTACAATGTTTAAAGTATATTGAATATAAGATAGTCATTGAAATTTACTCTATTAAAGACAGAATTGATTTCCTCAAATGTGTTACATTATGCATTTATGCTTAAGTTGGATAGAAGTATCTCAGACATAGACATACTCCTAATGTGTATTGGATAAGGCATGGTAACTGTTTCCTAAAAGTCTTCCATGCATTACAACTTCATAATCTACAAACATTATATCTTATATGACAATTTGATTAATTTGTCATACTTTTATATTTTATTGGATGCCTACTTTTTTGGTATGTCATTTAATATTGATTTGACTTATTATTAGACCCTAATTTCTAGATATACAACAGTAATATTTTCATGCTCTGTTGACTTGTGCTTTTTGTACCACGTAATGTACTTTTTGGATTGGTATATATGTAATACTATGAACCTCAATTTGATCCTTCTGTCCTTCATATTATTCATTTATATCTTTCTCCATATTTCATATATATATATATATATATATATATATAGAGAGAGAGAGAGAGAGAGAGAGAGAAAGAGAGAGACAGAGACAGAGACAGAGACAGAGACAGAGAAAGAGAGACAAGGCTTTATTTCCTGGAAAGCAAAGTCATTCCTAGAATAACTAACAATTTATTTAAGAACAAAACCTGCAATGCTCTACTGCTGGCTAGCTGGCACTGATGGACGAGGAGTCAATTAGTGACTGATAGGAAAAGTGATGAGAAGAGATGTCATAAGTAGACAAAGCTGTTTTCCAAGTCACAATAAGATGTTTGACTTCTCAGTTCTTTTTCCCTGAGACAAAAACTTAGTAGGTCTACCCCAGCAGATGGAAAACTGCTGATTGGATCTTTCAATATTCTTGTTGGTGTGCTTTTGGCAGGAGCCAATAAACTCTGTCTTTGAATTAACCTATCCACCAAGACAGTCAAACCAACTAATCTAGAGGGAGGAATTGGAGCTTTCTCATGCCCCAAACATAAGAGCCTAGACTCTCCAGGAAGGAAAATGGACTCTGGTTTTCAGATCACATCCTGTTGGAGTTCTCTTTCTTTGTTTGTAACAAATCTTGGCTGTATGGTGTGACTGTGCATCTCCTCTGCTTTTGAATTCTTCAGTGTTGGAGAAATTAACTGTAACACTTGTCCAGTGATAATATTAGATGAACCATTTTTTTAAAATATGTGTATCCACGTGATAGCTACTTGAATAATTTACAGTGAGTACTCTCTAGTAATTACCAATACAAGATACAGAATCATTCATACTCAGGCCTTCTTCCATCTATCCACCCGTTCATCCATCCATTTATCCATCTACCCATCCATCCTCCCACCCACCCACCCACCCACCTATCCACTCACTCACCCATCCACTCACCTACCTATCCACTCATCCACCCTTTTATCCACATCCTCAGACTGCCATGAATTATATTTTACAGGAGTTTCCATTAAGGGCTTGGTGAACCAGCTATGCATTCAGCCTCGTGGAGATACTTCTATAGCTACTTGAACCACAGGACTCCAGAGCTGACAGTAAGTGAAATCACTGCATGCACCTTACTATCCTTCTTCTTATGAAATACATCTGCTTCACTACTGTTTCTCAAGGCCACATCCAGTTGCGGGTATGAAGCAGCTGCTTCCAGGTTTTGGCTTGCATTAACACAGTGCAGCTATACATACACAAAACTGTCTTATCTTTTAGTTCATTCTTCCTAGCTAAAACCTCCAATATGTCCATGAGTGGAAGCTAATGGAAAGGTACTATGTGCATAATTTGAATATACTCTAATTATGACATTTGTATGGCTATATAAATATCAAAGGGGGCTTGTCTGAGAAGAAAATGGATATCTTGCAATAAAACAATAACTGTTTATCATTAATATTTTAACATGCACATTTAATATGTTTAAATTAAATTAACATATTAACTGCCTAGATATTGTTTTTCTAAATTTAATTTTTGTAAGTGCCATGCGTATGTGTGTATATGAAATTGTCAGAGAATATTTAAAATATTTGAAAAAATAATATGGTTTTCTCTTTCTACATTCTATTTCCCTTTCTTCTGGCTCCCATTGTTGCTCTCAAATAGTTCATTATCATTTGCTTCTCTCTCCATTTAACGAAGGGTCTTTGTCTCTCTGGAACTATGTATCTTAGACTTTCATAGTCACTGACCATGACTTAGTGTTTAAATAACTAACTGTGAGTTTGTTTTTTCTTCATTCTGCTTTTTTTTTTTTTTTTAGATTTTCGGGATCTAAGAAATGGTGACCACCAAAAGCCTTATTGTGCTCATAAAACAGAACACTGGCACCTGGGTGATTCAAAAGGGAAGATTTATTGCTCACAGTGTGAGATTCTGGACAGACCACTGTCTAAGAACCCACATATAATGAGAGCATTCTTACTATAGCTGATGCCAGAAGGCTAAATGGGAAGAAAATTCATGGAGGATCAAGAGCGAGGGAAACTGACTTTTCTTTAAAATAACTCAACAGCTCCCACAACAAAAATTAGGATTATAGAAGGTTTTGTTCTCAAGGTTAATCGTCTCTCCAATCTGCCTCATTTTAACAATCCTTCATTGGTGATTAATATCCAACACCTGCTTGCCAAGGGCATGTTATGCTGTGGATATCTGTATGCTGTCAATGTGTTGCTCTGATTGGTTAATTAATAAAGTGCTGATTGGCTAGTAGCCAGGCAGGAAGTATAGGTGGGACAAAGAGAGGGGAGAATTCTGAGAAGTGGAAGGCTGAGTCAGGAGATGCTGCCAGCCGCTGCTGCCATGAGAAGTAAGATGTAAAATACCAGTAAGCCACAAGCCATGTGACAATTTATAAATTAATAGAAATGGGTTAATTTAAGATATAAGAACTAGATAACAAGAAGCCTGACACGGCCATACAGTTTATAAGTAATATAAGTCTCTGTGTGTTTACTTGGGTCTGAGTGGCTACAGGCCCTGGCGGGACTGGAAAAATTTCTAGCTACAATGTCCATTGTGGTAGCTTTCACTAATCTACCCTACTCATTCATGGACATTTATTTACAGAATTCCTCATAGAGACTTTGAGGTTTTTTTTTTTTTTCACCTCTCAATGTCTCCCACAATCTCCTTTGTGGGTTTTCCACATCATTGTGCCATTTCTTTGTGAGTTAACACTGTCATTATTTTGAAAAATTTGTGCTTGTATGTAGTCTTTGCAACATTCCCATTTGCCTCAGTTTTAGGGACACTTCCTTCTTAAAGCAGACTAGTGGTTCTTCATTTTTACTTTTCCTTATATATTCAGGCACAGAAACATAATTAATTTGCATTGTTTTAAAGTGAATTTGTGTTTGCATTAGTAACAGTTAGATAATGTTGAATTAGTTATCTAACTAATTGCTCCAGCTAACTCAACTAATAGATTTTTTCCCATATGCATTTGTAATTTAATTTGTGAGTTCATCATTTTTACAATGATAACAAAGATGATACTTTTAATGTTTTTCTTTAATTTCTGTTTAAAAAGTTAATTACCAAATCCACCCTCATCCTCTATTCTCTCCTTTTCACTTCCTCCCCCATGCCCTACCTCAGCATTCCCTTCCAAATTTGCATGCTCTTTATTTTATTTTTTAAAACCCACTGAGTCCACTTAGTGCTGCCAGTGTGTACATGGGTGTCAAATTCTCTGCTGGTGCACAGAGGTCCTCATTGACTTATCTGTATATCACACCCTTTCCTCCTAAGGCTGAGGGATCAAGTTGGATCACTGAAGTTGTTTTATTAGTTGTTCTTTCTTGAGGAATTGTCCTTCATGGTTTTAGGTTCTCCACAGTTTTACTAGCTTAGTTCCTCTTCAATTAAATTCCTTACTACAGTTCTATAAATACAGGCTTCAATTTTTCCTAAGTTATTCTTTATAACCTAAACATCCATGAAGGCAGCCTTAGGATATTCTCTTATAAGCTGCTTTTCTGTGGTGAAACTACTGGTTTTTATACTTATCCCCAGGTATTAACTCACTTTCAGATTAGCAATGTATTTTATAATCTACAGTCCATTGAGCTACAATTTACAAACCCCAAATCTTTACATGAAACAACTTCAGTACTTACGTCCTGTGATCCTGAGTGGTATCTCAAAACTTTATTACTTAATAACATTTATACACCCAAACTCCATTATCTTCTTTGACTACTTGCACTGGCTGGTGTGCGTGCGTGCCTGTGTGTGTGTGTGTGTGTGTGTGTGTGTGTGTGTGTGTGTGTGTATTTGACACAGCTAGAGTCATCAGAGAGGAAGGAGCCTCAGTTGAGGAAATTTTTCCATAAGATCCAACTGTAAGGCATTTTCTTAATTAGTGATCAATGTGGAAGGGCCCTGCCCATTGTAGGTGGTGCCATCCCTGGGCTGGTGGTCCTGGGTTCTATAGGAAAACAGACTGAGCAAACCAGGAGAAGCATGCAGCACACTTCTATATCCTCTGCATTGGCTCCTACTTCCAAGATCCTGCCCTCTCTGAGTCCCTGTCCGCACTTCCCTCAATGATGAACAACAATGTAGAAGTTTAAGCCTAATACATCCTTTCCTGCCCAACTTGCCCTTTAGTCATGGTATTTCATTACAGCAATAAAAACCCTAAGACACCACTGCTAATCTTTTCAGACCCATGTATCTAAATACATATCAAATCATTTTACCCAAAAGTTTCTGTTTTATATAGAAATGCTTTTCACATCAGCTATCATAAGAATAAAGAACTGTAATACTCTGGAATGCCTGATTTTAATGATATTTCTAATCTCTGTGGTTTAGGATACTTTCATTTCTTAGCAACTAGTCATTAATATATAATTAATTGCTTATGGTATAAAATAAATTCTTTCTAGTCCTTATAAATAGCAAAACAAAGACTAATTCCTTACTGTCAATCTAAATTATTAATGTGTGGATTCATTCACTATAAATGTTTGCTGCCCTCAACTTCACCCATTCTTACCATCACCACAATTATGAGCTTTTGTTACTCTGGAAGGATGCTTTACAATGTTGGCTCCATTAGACAAACTGTATCTCAAATGGAGCAATAAAACTTTAATTTGATATCCTAACTATAAATATGAAATTTATTTGAATGAGCTCATTAAATATAGTTAGTAGCTAACATTCTTAATTTTGGTAATGTATAAACTCAATTATTTTCTTAAAATAGCAGGCTATAATATATGTAATTTCAAATGATATTGTTTACTTTATGGAAAATATGGCTTAAGGAGCCAACTTATGTGTTTATAAAATCTTTTACAAATTTATTTATTTTTATCTTTTCATATATGAGTATAATGCATTTTGATTATACCCAGCCCTTTCAATACCCTTCAGACCCTCCTATGTCCCATATCCTCAACATTCCCCTTCCGACCTATGTCTATTTGTATAATTATATATATATACACATGTATGTATATACTTACACACATATTTACATATATACACACATATATAAATGTATATATACATATACACACAACCTACTGTGTATATTGAGTGATGCCTGTATGCACAAGAGTGTAGAACTGAGCTGTGAGGCACTGGAAACCCCCAAGAGGCTCCTGCCTACAGAAAACCAACTTTTCTGCTCTCAGCTGAGTCCGACTGCCTATAGCTCCACAACTGGAGTGGTGCCTGATGAGCCCCTTCCCCATCTGGTCAGGGATGTTGTTTTGTGTGATCTTGTACAGGTAGATATAGCTGTCGAGAGTCCAGTAGTGCGGTATCCCTGTAATGTCCAGAAGACACAATCTCACAGCACTCTTCCTGCTCCTGAGCTTCTTATATTTCCCACAAAATCATGTTTTGTTTTCTACCTCTGCCCCGACTTATACCCATAAAAGTGTTTTGTAGATTATTTAAACTAATTTTTACCTACTCCATTGAAACTACAATTATTTATTTATGCTAATATAAAATAAAGGAATCAATTTCCTTTATACCCACATTTAAGTAATATCTTATAATTCACAAAATATTTCCATGTCTCTCATTTAACTTTGGAGGTAGAATGTTAGAAATATCTACATTTTGTAGATGGGGAAATGATACTTGAAAAGAGGAAATGGTTTACTTTAGAAAATATACAGACTCATGAAGTTCCAAAGACTACTAGAGACATGTCTACCCAGGAGACTTGTTGACCTTCCCCATAAAATGCATAAGAGAAATAATAAGACCTAAGTAAGGAGATGAGAGCTCTTTGGCATGCTG
>CABHPR010155445.1:0-29346 GCA_902168415.1 Peromyscus melanophrys | reverse complement strand
ACACACACACACACACACACACACACACACACACACACACACACACGGTAACTATAGTGTATTTAAAAAATAGATTGTAGATGTGATTTTGAATATTCCCAACACAAGAAATAATCATCATATATTGTGCTCATATATTGAAATATTACATTGTATCCTATAAATATTTATAATTATCATGTGAATTGCACACCACACACACTGTGATGTCTAATCTTCATTATCAACTCGACTACATCTGGAATCAGTTCATGGGCAAACCTGTGAGAGATTTTCTTGATCAGATTATTTGAGGTGGGAAGATTCCCCCAATATGTATGTGTTTATAT
This sequence comes from Peromyscus melanophrys, assembly GCA_902168415.1. NCBI lineage: Eukaryota > Metazoa > Chordata > Mammalia > Rodentia > Cricetidae > Peromyscus > Peromyscus melanophrys. The sequence goes on along the minus strand of CABHPR010155445.1, from coordinate 29,017 downwards.
ATACATATATGTATATATGTATATATGCAAATAGTGTGTGTATATAAATAGACATATATAAGTATACACATATAGTGTATATAAATGGGCATATATAATACAAATATATATGATGTATATATAAATATATATACATACATATAAAACTTGTAGTCATAGACATGATTAAAGAATTCAGTATAAAAGTGCTAAGTTATGGGCATACAGTCCCCATATCTTGCATACAGAGCAGAATGTCAGTTGTCAGAATGCCAGCATCCTGGCAAGAAACACACAAAAGTTTTAGCTGAAGGAGTTCGATTGTTTTCTTTTCAGAGGTGTACACCTACAGAGATTTGGGGAAAAGCATAAGATCTAATGAAATGAGAAATATCAGACATTCATCAATGTGGCGGTTTGAATAAGAAATGTCCCCCATAGGCTCATGAGTTTGAACACTTGGTCCCTGGTTGGTGACACTGCTTGGGGAACCTTCAGATGTTTGACAGACCTTTAGGAGATACAGTCTTACCGGAGGAAGTATATCACTGGGGACAGGCTTTGAGAATCTATACCCTTGTCCCATTTGCAGCTCAAGTTCTGCTTCCTGTTTGTGGGTGGAGATGTGATCTCTCAGCTTCCTGCTCCAGCTGTCTGCTGCCATGCTGTCCCCAACATTATAGAACCATCTAGAACCATTATGGTTCTCTGTCTAGAAGCATAAGCCAAAATAAACTCTTGGTTCTGTAAGTCACTTTCAGTCACGGTGTTTTATTACAACAACCAAAAGTAACTGAGACAGTCCCCTGTAGATGTAACCAACCGTCTTATAAATAAGAAACACAGAACCAATGTAAAGAAGAAAGCCAAGAGGTCAGAGCTAAGAGCTAAAACCTTACCCTTCCTCCTGCAGTGGTCCTACCTCTCCGAAGGAGCCGCTACTTCCTGTGTTAAAGTCTTTATATAGTCTCTGTTCTGCCTTCTCATTGGTTGTAAACCCAACCACAGGACTGCCTCATCACGGCCTGTTTGTATAGACCTCCAGGTGTTCTATGGTTGGTATTGAGATTAAAGGCATGTGTATCCAATGCTGGCTGTATCCCTGAACACACAGAGACTTACCTAGCTCTGTCTACCAAGTGCTGTGATCACAAGCGTATACCACCACTGCCCTGCTTTCCTATGGCTTGCTAATAGCTCTGACCCCCAGGCAACTTTATTTATTAACATACAATTAACATTTTGGTACAAAAGAAAAATATCACCATAGTCCCCAATCCAGCTGAAGTATCTCAGGGAGCAGGGCAGCTGCCAGATCCCAGTGGAAAGAAAGTGGTGCCAGGATGAAGAGCGCTTGGCAGGAGCTGGAGTCTCAAAGGAAAAGCCTGCTGAACATGGCCAGAATGAGGAGAGTATTACTCTTAGTAATCTCTCCTTTTAACCTCCTGCTGCTGCTCCTCATTGACCATACCAGTCCAGAAGCCAGAGGACAAGATGTCCTGCTGGTACTTCTCAGAGGTCAGTCTCCCAGGGCACAGGCAAGGCTTGAAAGAGCCAGGAAGTCCTGAAAGAAGACACAGTTGTCCCACATATCTCCTTCCTGTGGGGCGTCCACCAACTCTCTTTCTCATTCTGCATCTTAGAGATCGCCATGCTAATGAAGCTCTCTCTCCCCAAAATACTCCCAGCCTTGACCTTGTCATCAAACCAAGACAGCTCAAAGTGGGATTTATCTCAGAAAGGCCTGGGCCCATGTGTGCTCCGCACAGAGGGCAGGAAGGTCTGAGACTGAGTCCATGGAGCTGCAGGCACAGTTAACAAGAGCTAACGGTGATTGGGCCCTTCGTACAGGGTGCTGGGGTGGAAGGAGGTTTGCCAACAGAGAAAAGAAGAAGAAAGAGACAAGAGAAGCCTCAGTGAGGGGGAGGAAGCTGGGAGTGGGTGGAGGCAGGTGACCTGATTTCTTAGCGCCACCTTAGGCTGGGAGTGGGGCTGGAACAGGGAAGGGGTGGCCAGGAAGAGCCTATCAAGCAATGTATTTACAATGATCAGTTACCACACGCCAGCTGCAAGAGGCTGAAGGCTCAGTGTTATGTCGTCAGTCAGAACCTCAAGGCTGGGGAAGGCTGTGTGCAGCTTTTAAACCATCGACTGCTGTGACTCCGGGTCCTGCCTTTCTCCTTGGACCAGTCTCAACATGGCCACAGTCAATCCAGCACTCATATCCACTCCTGACAGTACCTGGCTTTGGGCAGCTCAGCCAGAAAAGAATATTCTTCTTGAGATCCATCTAGAAATGTTGTTATCACATTTTACAAATCCATGGAGTCACACACTCATCCTCAAACCAATTCCTGTGTCCAAGGAAATACCAAATGATGAGATATTGAATGCGTAAGTCAGGTTACCAAAAACAAGTTTCTATAGCAACAAGAGTGTGTGGGGTACTTCTGACTTAATGGCAATGTTCTCACTTCTGATTTGGCTGGTGTGTACCTAGTCCTGTTGAGATGTCCAGGAGAAGCAACACTACTTACCTGGGCTGTCTTGGGGCCTTGAGTGTTATTCTCCTGATGAACCCCAAATTCCAGAGTGTCAAGTTCCAGAGTGACTTTTAAAAATGAAGATTCATTTCTCATTTTTGCGTGCTGTCCAATGGAGGATTTGATTGGGAGCTTCCTTTGTACCATCTTCACTCCCTCAGAGACTGAAGTGTGGGAGCCCACAACTGACTCAGTTTCCCAGTTTGAATCTGAAGTCAATTCTGAATCAATAGAGTTCAGGCTTGTTTGCTCCAAGGCTGTGAGAAAGTCCTGATTAGCCCACAAGAAGGAACACACTATCTAGCTAGATGCAGGCTGCTGATGCCAGCCAGAGGTACATTGAGATAGAAAATGAAACTGCCTGCTCCTTGACACAAGGCAGGATAGATAGTGGTTGAATGCCTGTGCTGTGCGTTGTTCTACCTCTGTCCTTCAAGACTGTAGATGAGCTGGCTGTGAAATAAACTTGGGGCTGTCCGGCATTGACTGGCAGACCTCTCGACTCTTTTCTGTCTTCTTCATTGTCTCTTCAATCCGCACGCCTGCACCCAGCTACCCAGCTGACTGTCGGCAGGCCTGACACTGAGGCAAACAGGACTTCCCCCAGGGTGTTCCTCACTGCTGTGGCAAGGGTTTGAGAAAAACTGATTTTCACTCTGCTTCCCAAGCGCCCACCTGGAAGTGACACGCGCCAGTTAAATTCACATCTCAACGACCAAAGCAGGTCACACAGCCACTTCTGCTTTCAAGTCAATACAGAGGTGTCAGTATACAGAAGGGAGTGAAAATGTTCACGAATGAGTGAGCTGGACGTTGGCAGGCAGCATGGGCACAGGCTCTCTAGAAAGCTCATTGGCAAGGCGAGAGAAAGGCCCGGGAAAGTGTACATGCTCCTTCACACCAAACCTTGAAAATCGGAAACAGCTAATCTGCACATACATCACCTTTGCATGGACAGTTGCGTACAGGAATGTGTGTGAGAGCACTATATCTACAAACAGACCAACGCAAAGCCGCCAGAACACTACAGCAGGGGAATAGTTCCCTAAACCAAGTACTGCATTTTAAAGATTTTATTACATTTTATTTTGTGTGTATGAGTGGTCTGCTTGCATATCTTTGTGTGCACAGGAGTGCCTTACGCTCATGGAGGCCAGAGGATGGGATTCTCTGGAAGTGGAGTGGCAGGCAGTTAAACAAGTGCAGTTAAGCATGGAGCTACCTCTCCAGCCCCACCAGGATTTTGCAAGGTTTGTAAGAGTCCTTAATGACATGGAAGAATGCTCATAATACATAAACGGGGTGAAGGATGAAGAAGTGCACTGTATTATTAATATAAAAAGCCATACAAAGGAAATCCCATCTGTGTTAATGCTCTAGGGGACTTTGTGCCTCTCTCTATTTCTTTAGTTCTCTATTCCAATGTGTAATCTTTGATAATAATACGGTTAAAATTACTTAAAATTACTTAAAAGGATTATGACTGTTAGGCATGGTGGAACAGTCCTATAATCCCAACTAACTGAAGAGGCTGAGATACGACCATTGCAAGTTTGAGGCTGACCTGGGCTACATAGGGAAACTCTGTCTCAAATTTTAAAATAAAAAAGGTTGATGTATTAGTTTCTTCTCCATTGTTATGCTAAAACATCATAACAAAGGCAACTTTCATAAGAAAGTGTTTAATTGGACGTATGGTCCCAGAGGGTCAGAATCTGTGATGATGGAGCAAAGACAAGAGGCAGAAACAGCTGAGAGCTCATATCTCAAATCACAGCAGAAGGAAGAGAGCATACTGGGAATGACATGAGTCTTCCAAAACCTCAAAGCCTGCCCTTAGTGAAATACTACTCCCAACATGGCCACACCTCCTAATCCTTCCCAAACAGCCCCACCAACTAAGGACCAAGTATTTCAATATATGAGCCATTCTCCTTCAAACCACCACAGTTGGAACTGTAGCTTAGTGACAGGGCATATCCCTAGCATGTGTGAGGCCCTGGGTTCAAGTTCCAGTGTCATCATTGAAAGATAGAAAGTAAATTGGTTAGCTTCAGGCTACTTTCCTCTTAATAAAATAGGAATATGAAGATATTTATTATAATACCTTTTGTAGTGGCAGAAATTGGCTAATTGAGTTACATTCTGTTTGATAAGAAGATATGATGAACATTGAAGATTGAGATGTATTTAATCTTCCATAGAGTACTTTCTGAGATAAAGTAAAATAGTCAGAAGTGTAGGAAAAGTGAGCATAGAACACTGTTGTTTGTTTAGACACACACATGAACACATACATACATACAAATACACAAACATCAGCAAGTACCAACAGATTCATGCAAATACACACAACTGCAGATACACAGAAACACATTCCAACACACATAAACACAAGCAAATATGTACAAACACAGGTAGCTATATACAAATACCTACAAATATATAATGCACACACAAAAACATACAAACACAAACACATGCAAACGCACATCAGTATATGCAAATGCACACAAATTCTTTGAAGAAATGTACAAACACTGCTAGTTGGCTGCCTTGTGGTGTGGAAAGTTAGGTGACTGGAGAGCTGATATTCAGCCACAGAGAGGAAACTTTTTAACTCTATGTTCTTTACCTGATTTTTTTTTAAAAAAATCACATATATATATTATTTATCTAGAATCACCCTGCACAAACAAATTAATTGAAAGGAATAACTCAAGATCCTGGGTCTGATGGATACACTGTGATTGTTGTTTGTCTTCCTTGACTCTGTCTTAAACTATTTCATTCTTTGCCTCCATCCTAGGCTGGGCTACAGCTCTAGCTTAACTGGGTTTAGGGATTTGATCGAGATCTTATTGATCTGCTTGACATTCTGAGCATAGATAACAGAGGGCCCCCCAAGGCTACTGGATTTAGGCTCAGAGAAAATGAGTCACCTTGTCACCTGGCCTACAGACATCTGGCATCCTTCCCAGGGCCAGGCCCATGAAATGGTGAAGGCTTCCACTTGGTTGATTTTTGAAACCTCCTATAAACAGTTGGTATCTTGAGCCCAGGACCATTTTGTTTTGGGGAGTTACTTACGTTCACTGATACTGAGTTGGGCCAATCACTACAGAAACCCTTGAGGTCAAGGTCAAACTTTCTGAAGAGAGAAAGGATTCAAAAGTGACGCTGAGAATTCAGAGCCCAGCTCTCCAAAGCAAGGTGCGAAGGGGAGGCTCCTTGCAGCTCTGCATTCCAGGACAAACTTGACAAAAAATCTGAAAGTAAAGGCAGAAGAGATTTTGTTCCTTGATTCTGAATTTGGGGCATATTGTTCTCCAGGTTTCTTCCTCCCAAGCCCCTCCTAGGGCCTCCACACCTGTCACGTCCCCCTCTCCAGCCTCACTGGGAACAGTGCACAACAAGTGTTTCTTATCCACATGCTGTATGCCTAGTCTAGGCAGCGGGGACACCCAGAGGAAAGGGAACAAAACGAGGGAGTCTTTGTCCTCACGGGGGTTCCTGTCGTATAGCTGTGCAGGAATCACAGAAACATTCAGAAGGGAAACTGTATAATATGGCGCAGATGCTGCGGAGAAAAATAAAGCCGAGTGTGGTTAGGTAGTGCAGGATGGGGACTTCCTCCACACTAGAGCTGGAAGGATGATTGGGAGACAACAGGAAGGGATCCATGTGGGTACTGGGGCAGAGAGGGGTGTGAGCTGTGAGAAGTGACTGTATTTCACGGTGGCTCTGAAGAGGTAGAAGAAAACGGTTTGCTAAGATACAGACTTTAACATTTTTTCCTCTTTTATTTTTATGTGTATGAGTATTTTGCCTTCATCTACGGCTGTGTACCCCTTGCTTGCAGTACCCTTGAAGGCCAGAAAAGGGCACTGGGTTCTCTGAAACTGGAGTTACAGATAGTTGTGAACTGCCATGTGGGTGCTGGGAATCAAGTCCAGGGCATCTGGAAGAGCAGCCAATGCTCTTAACAATGGAGTCATCTCTCCATCCCCCAGACAATTTGTTTTTCAATGACAGGAATTTGTGTCCCTGTGTGGATTATGTGCACTTGGGTACCGGTGCCTGAGAAGACCAGAGGCATTGGGTCTTCCTGGAGCTGGAGTTACAGGAGGTTGTGAGCTGCCTGACGTGGGTGCTAGGAACCGAACTCGGGTATTTTGCAAGAGACATATCACAGCTGAGCCCTCTCTCCAGCCCCAGAATTTTTAATTGATGCAATAAAATATTAACTAGTTATAAGAAATAGTACAAATTTCCAACCGTGGTTACATCATGGTTTACCCATAAAGAGGATTCCAGTCTTGTCACTAACAGCCCTAGATCTGGAAGAATGTTTGAGGCAGGAGAACACATTCGGAATAATAAGTCACACAGGAAACGTAGAATGCAACATTACAATCCAGTTTATTTCCTTCCTTGTTTAACACGCAGAACAGTGGGTGGTACATGGTAGCCAGTAGCCGGTAGTAGCAAATAGGTGTTGAGAGAAGTAATTGTTGAATTTAAGTGCAATGGGAAACAGCTGACAGGACAAATGGGGGCTGAGCAGTGTCTTAAGTCTAAACATCCCTGGGGACCATCTGGCTGCTGTCTTGTCCTCACCGGGTGGCAGTAGCAGAGTCCATGGATGCTCCCTCAGAGCCGCCTGGGTCTCCCAATGAATGCTGTCTTCTGTGATGGCAGCTCCTGGTACAGCAATCTCTCTGTGTATTGCTTCTCCGCCCTTTTCCCTTCCTCAATCCAAATGCCTCGAGTTTAGTCACAGGGTGGAAAAACTAACGTCCAGGTATCCACTGGCATGGCTAGTGTGTGTACTATGGCCTTTAATTCCCATATGTAAGCTGAGTGCCTCATGCCTGTGAGGTTCATGCTCCCATCCCAGGACAGTAGAAGGACCACAGGAGGTTGGGAGGATGGAGAGAATTAGAGGAATTGTACACTGATGAGGCCTTCTTTACTCACTTGGAGTAAAGCCGACTAGGCAGGCAGCCGCCCTTCAGCACCCACACACAGCTGGCACACATGGGCTGCACACAGGCAGGCAGCTCACAGGCTTACAGGTAAGCTGGAGAAGACAAAAACAGAGACTCAGGCCTCTGACCTCAAGGCCCTCTTTATACAGAATCACATAAAAAAAAAATGGCACTCTGTGAAAAATAGTTGTATAATAGCTTTTGTTTACTTTTGAGGTCTCAGATATCCAGTGTTAGTCACTTTATGGTGACTCACAAGCCCTGGGGTTCCAGAGTCAGCCAGGTTTTATCTGACTCATATTGGATATCCATATCAGTACCACGTTGTCTAAGCATTAACTGGCCCTTATGACCTTCTATTTCCCATAATGCCTTTTGCTGGGAATAGGGAGGAGGGGGAACAACCTTGTGATTTTACTGGTCTTATTTCACTGCAAACACAATATATGGAGCAGATTCCAAGTTGGCTGATAAAACAAGGGCCCTCTGTGACGAGGACAACCAGCCACGTCATCAGTGTAGTCTTTGGTTCTTTCCATCCTTAGGTAAATACAATTCAACAACGAACTAGATGCTATTATTACTATCATTGCAATTTTTACCTCAGCTTTTGTCTCCCTACACTAGAGCTGAAAGAAACTTTCTGGCCCAAAGCCTGAAGTCTGCTTCTCTGACAAGTGATTTACTTTTGAGGTAGGCTGAAGAATTCCCTTGGAAGAGAGCATATCTGGGCCAGATGGGATAGCCTGGCACAAAAGTAGTGGATCACTTTTGAACTTGACCAAGCTGGTGAATGTCAATGACTCGTCTCTCCCTGAAATATCTATCAGCTTATGCTAATCAATCAGTTAATTTCACCATCTGGCTTGGACTTGGGTCTCTGCAACCCACACTGACTCAGAGAAGAAGATTTTACCAATGAGCAAAGCCTTAAAGTTTTTCACATGGGAACTTGTCCACCCAGGTTTTCAATATAATAAAAGCTATGACAAGGCTCTTTTGGAAACTATTTTTCTACATATAACCATTTAAATATTGAAGTTTTTCTTCCTTGACATCAAGAAAAACAATAACAGAGAGGTACAAGAAATTTTACACCACGGGAAACAACTTTGTACACACATACCCTCTCAGCTCCGTGCAGGAGCACAATTCCTCATTGCACCCAAGGGTCCTTTGCCCAGAAATGAACATCAAAGAAATAGAAGCATAAAGATTCACAGGTCAGCAGGATGTTCACAGGGCATCCTGAGAATCTCCCAGGACCAAGAGACCCAACATACCCGAGACATTAACTTTCCTGTCTCAGTCCAACATAGCCTTTTATCAGCTAGGAACCTGGCTTTCTAAGATGCTGTTGTCCTGAGAAAGGGCCCCCTCTCACTAGGTGTGAGCATCTCTTTGGACATGAGTAGTCTGTATGGAGATTGCTTGCTTTCAAATCCAACTTCCAGCACTTGCTGTTTAGGGACCTTAGCCATGTTCACTGACTTTGCTGGACCTCAGCTTCCTCGTTAGTGAGGTGGAAGATTATCAGAATGTCTATCTCATAGGGAGTTGTGCAGATTAATTCATCAATTAGTCTACATAAAGTTCTTAGAACAGTGCTCAGCATAGAAGTGTGCTCAATAAATGCATTTATTCCCTAAAATCTGGCCCCTGACCATTTTTATATATTTTATTCAAGTCTTTCATTGTGCATAACTTATATACATAGTATTCATTTTGGTCTGCTTTGTGTCCAATTTTACCATATTGAGGTCACATTTTAAACTACTTTTCCCTGCTTAATTCGATGTGAGTACTTTCCCCTCATTTAAGACGGCTTTTAAGGGCTACATTATATTTCATCATATGGATTCATTTATCCAATTTACTATAAACATTGAGACTGTTTCTAATTTTTTATTATTATAAATCACACGGCAATGAGCATCTGTGCCCATAAATCTTTATGTGTATGTCTGCTCACTTCCTTAGAATAAATTTCTAGAACTGGAATTGCTGGATCAAGAGTTGAACTCATTTTGAAGTACTCAGAAACACACGGTCCCAGTTCTTGCTTCCACAGAAACAAAAGTCATGACTCTAGCACCGTTCCTGTGTCTGCTCCCTTGGCTAGATGCTTTTTATTCTTCCTTAGGTAGCCTGAGCATCACCTTAGCCATCATGCCTTCTGTTTTCCCGTATTGCCTTAAAGGCCCCTTGACTATGCACTCGTCACTTGGTCTTGGTGGATGATTAGTTCCGGGACCTCTGCAGACATCAAATTACACAGATGCTCAAGCCTTTCCTATAGAATGGCATAGCATTTGCATTTAACTTACATACATCCTCTTGTATACTTCAAACCATCACCTTTGGATTACTTACAGTGTCTAACATAAGTGCTGTGTAGTTAGCTGTACAGCACAAGGAATAATGACAAGAACATAAGGCTGTACCTATTCAATACAAATTTTTTTCTAAATAGTTTTGATCCACAATTACCTAGATCCATAGGCGCTGAACCCAGGACCCACTGATCCCTATTCTTTTCTCTCCCACTGTCCTTTGCATACTATATTGCATTTGGTGGTTGATAAGTCTATCTGCTTGGACTAGAAACATCTTAAAGGACGAATAATCTGCAATCTTAGCACCTGGCACATAATGAATGCTCGATGTACAGATGGAGAGAATGCATCAACCTAATCATATGAGCCTACAGGAGCTAAGGATCTGTCCGGGCTGTCTGGCTGCGACCCTGGGTGTAGCAATGGGAACAAGCTCAGGGTTGGCAGCAAGAGAAGGACTTGGCCTAGTGGGGCTGGTTTGAAGACAAGAAGAGGCGGAACCCAAGACATGCAGGTTGTCTCTAGAACCTGAAAAAGACCAGAAAACAGTTAGTTCTCGTACAACGTTTAGAAACTCGGGCAGCCTGCTGGCACTATGCAACCTACTGAGAGCCTGGCTGAAGGTCTAACTTAAAGGTAAACATGCTTTTGTCTGTCACAGACACTATAGGACACTTAAACAACCTTGTGCTATGTTTCTGTGGTGGCTTGAATGAGAATGGCCCCTATAAGTCCACATTTTTGAATACTTGGTCCCCAGTTGAAAGAACTGTTTGGGAAAGATTACGGGGAAGAGGAAGATTTTTTGGAAGAAGTGCATCTCTGGGGATGGGCTTGGAGGTTGCAAAAAATCCCACACCATTCCCAGTTAGCTCTCTGTGCCTCCTACTTGTGGATCAAGATCTAAGTGTTCAGATACCCCTGTAGTGCCATGCTCCCCTCCAAGATGGTCATGGACTCACCCTTTGAAACTGTATGCCCCAATAAACTCTTCTGTAAGTTGCCTTGGTCATAATGTCTTATCACAGCAATAAAAATGTAATTAATGTACTTTCAAAATTGAGTAGGTGTTAGTTGCTTGGAGAACACTCATGTTCCCTCATGGTCTTTGGTGATAATCTGTTCTTAGTGTGAACTTAGGCCATTAATGAGACCTGAATCAAATCATGGGGGGGAGACCCACAAAAAACAAAAAGCAGATGACTTCTTGAGACAACTTTTGCCCCTATGTTCTTTGATGCCTCTTCCAGAACGAGGGTTTCTGAAACAGAGCAGACCATTATTGGGAAAAAAAATGCTACTGATAGACAAACACCCCATAACATAAGAAGCCAATGTTTCAGCATCCCCTAAATAGAGAGTGGATACGCAGCTAGCATCTTTCCTCTGCCTTCCTTTCTACCCATGCCTTTGGATGATGCTGGTACAAATATCACTTCTGATGGACAACCAAGGGAGTCCCTGCCCCCCTCTTCCTCTCTAGAGACCCCCACCTCTCCTCAATTTCTGAAGTAATGATTCCTCATGCTTCAGCATGCACCAGGACCACTCAGTCAGCCCTGGGCTCAGATTGGTGCTGCATTTCCTGGTTGTTGACCTGTCCCAATTGTTGACTGTTTTCCAGTCCTTGATTGCTCTTCTGAGAATTAAGGGTAGCTTCTACTTCATACAGACAGTAGCACATGAAAAGATGCAAATTGCTAATGGATTAATATAGTGCTATCTTATGGAAGGTACTCATAAATAGACTCATTCATCCAAAAGCACAAATAGAACACTAAACTAATAAATATATAGACATACACACGGGAAACATATTGCATAAAAATATAAACTATATTAATATAAAATAGGTAAATAAACATATGAATGATATATTAATATATTGTTCATATATGTGTGTAAGCCTATGTATTTGTATATACATACATGTGTATGTATATATAAGAAATAAGAATTACAGCTTATCTTTTCATTTTTCATAGTTCAATAGAAACAAGGCAGGTAAAATATGGAATCATAAGATAATATAGTGAGTTCAAAAATAGCAAGAAACACATGGGTTCAGAAAAGAGAGATAAATAATCACTCAAGGAACACCTTTGGGTAAAGTCATTATTGTTTTTTCCTTTTAGCAATGCTGAGAATCAAACCCGGGCTTCTCACAGCCTAGACAAGTACTCTATCACTGAGTCACATCCTCTGCCCCGAGGCCACTTTTAAATTGAATTTCCAGGATTAACAGGAATTAGTTGGGTAAAACCTGCAAGAAACAAATGATATATGCAAAAGAAACAGCAAGCGCTAAGGCCTAAGGCAAAGGAAACACATGCGTGCCCACACACACTTACATGTGCACACACTCAAATGGACATCATACCACAGAGCTAATAAGGGGAGAGGGATAGAGATTGTTTATTCATATAATTATTTTATTTTATTGAGACAGGGTCTCACTGTGTAGCCTTGGCTGGCCTGGAATTTGCTATGGAGACTAGGCTGGCTTTGAATTCATGGAGATCCACCTGCCTTTGCCTTCTGGGGCTGGATTAAGGTGTGTGCAATCAGATAAGCTTTATTCATATAATTGTTCTTTATGGGTATAACTGTCATTATTAGAAGCAGCAGACCAAGGATGTCTTTTCACTGACTCACATGAGTTCCCTTAGCCCATGAAGGGAGATTATGATTGTCATTCAGTTCTGTCCTTAACTTCTTGAGACATTATGGAAAGAGTAGGCAATCCGTGGACTAAAAAGTCAGGGAATTACGTGTCAGAAGACCATGAGGTCCCAAGAGAAGAGGCAAAGTGCTGATGGGTAAAGAACTCTAGCATTTGTTTTTTATTAACAAGCTGTAGTAAAGATTCAAATTATTTTCAATTTCTCCAGCTATTAGTTTTAAAACTTGATTCCATGCCAAGAGTGTACTTTGTGGGGCCTGTTGAAATAGCTGTCATATCTATATATAAATCCAAATCTTCTCTAGCTAGACTATTCATTTGCTGTTTCTCCTGAGTTCCTATCTCTAACCCGTCACTTGTGTTACATGCCCTCACTAGAATGCTTTCCCTACATTCTAAATCCCTTCCATTCCTTAGGGCCAGCTTATACTCCATGTGTTGGAGGAAAACCTGCCCTTTTGATGGATTTCATGCATTTGTTGTCTGTATCATAGACTTTACTTATCTCCAGAAAATCCTTACAACATCAAAGGAGGCTAGAGAGGGAAACATTACTATCCTTTAAGACTATTGCCATAGAGGAGGAATTGTTTAAAGCAATCCTTAACTATGTGGTATAGATAATCAATAATATTGCAGACCAGTAGGAATGGTGATTTCATCTCCCAACTTTCTTCTGTCTTACAATGCCAGTAACTTTTCAAGTCTAAGTGCAGGTTGCCTTGATTTTTTTATTTTTATGTAGCATGGGGTCTATGAGATTATAGTCTTAAAACCTCAGTAAAAAGCAATGTCTCTGGAAGATGCTGAGAGAATGTTCACAACGCCCCGAGGAGCTGAAAGCTCTATGGAGAAGGGCGGAGTTTTAGCTCAAAATCTCCCCAAGCACTTTCTAAATATCACCAGCTCCAATATCCCTGGGAATAGAGCAAAATTTGCAAATAATAAAGCAGAGAGTAGGTTTTAAACAGTGTAGGACAGGCTCGGCGGTACACAGGAGAGGCTGTTCACAGCTCACTGGAGTCGGTTATATCGTTTTGTGAGGCAGTTTAAACAAAGCTAGAGTAATTAATTTATCATTAAATAAGCCAAGTTACCATCCACTACTTCTTATTACTGAGCCTTTTGGTGCACATCTTTATTCCCAGCCCTTGGGAGGCAGAGGCAGGCAGATCTCTGTGAGTTCAGGGCCAGACTGGTCTGCAGAGTGAGATCCAGGACAGTCAGAGCTATGTGAGAGACCCTGCCTCAACAAACAAACAAACAAACAAACAAAAATCAACAAGAACAGCAACAATAACTGAATTCTTCTTACAAATGCTGCTCTTAATATGCTCTTGGAGTGTTTGGATCTACTGTATTTTTATGGTGGACACATTATATAGTACTATAGAATCCTGTACACCTCTTAAATTCCTCATTCAGGGATGTCAATGTGTAGGTTTCAGTTGCCTGGGGTGGGAAATTGGCAGGTCTTGGAACATAGTCCCCTCAAAGAAGAGGAGATGGCTGTAAACCAAGGATATTTAGCATAATGTGTCTCCAGGTTTTGTTTTCATCTTATTTGCTGGCAAACAAATATCAAGTCATGTTGGGAATACACTTGTCAGTTATAAACAAGGTTGACTGAGGATATATGGATTTGATTTAAAAAAAAAACATGAAATAATCCTATGAGAATCAATTACTGTCTTAGGAAGAATTTCTATTGCTATGAAGAGACACCATGACCACAGCAACTCTTAATAAGGAAAACATTTAATTGGGACTTGCTTATATTTTCAGAAGTTTAGTCCATTATCATCACAGTGGTACATGGTGGTATGCAGGCAGACATGATGCTGGAGAAAGAGCTGAGAGTTCTACATCTTGATCCACAGGGAACAGGAAAAACTGACTGAGCATAGCTTGAGCAGAGGAGACCTCAAAGCCCACCCCCACAGTGAATCACTTCCTCCAACAAGGCCATACCTACTCCAATAAAGCCACACCTCCTAATAGTGACACTCCCTTTGGGGGCCATTTTCTTTCAAATCACCACAGTTATATATATGAAATTTAAAATGAAATGATTATATCATTTTATGTATTACATAATGTTTATATTATATATTGTTTTTCCTATTACATAATGTTTTATTGTAAGTTTATGTTATATATCCCTTATATCAGTAAAATTTGTGATAAATTAACACACACATTAATTTTTGGAAAGCCACTTGTAAAATATTTATTAGCAACCAACAAATGTTAAAAGAGGTGAACCACTCCACAAATACATTTAAAATTACTTTTAAAGACACTATCCTTTCCAACAAAACTTCTGTACCCTAACCTCTTCCAACTCTAATTTGTCTCTGTTAAACCAAGGGCAGATCAGGGTGAGGGCCCCAGTGAATGACAGAGTTCACGCTACGGAGCAATCAGCCATCCCTAAGCACATAACCCTAAGCAACTGAAATACTTTCTCTCCCTGCTTCAAGGCTGAATTTAACAACCACTAAAGGAGGAACAGCATTCCTCCTAACCCCTGGCCCACTGTCTCAGTGATTTCCAATCCAGTCATCTAAGGAACACACATCTAC
Source organism: Peromyscus melanophrys (assembly GCA_902168415.1). NCBI lineage: Eukaryota > Metazoa > Chordata > Mammalia > Rodentia > Cricetidae > Peromyscus > Peromyscus melanophrys. The sequence goes on along the minus strand of CABHPR010155445.1, from coordinate 13,900 downwards.
TCCCACATCACCTAATCTGAGAGGCATCTCAAAGTGCCATTAAGCTCTAACACATGGGAATCATAACCTAAGCATAGAATGCCCCCATGCTGGCCAGAGTAGTGTTACATCTCTGAACAATGACGCAGCTGGCAAAGCCAGCCAAGATTGCTCTTTCTGCTCCTTTCTGACCCAGAGGCCACATGGGCTGTGCTCAGGGTAGCCTCAAGTCCCAGAGGTCCCTGGAAGCAAGACTCCCTCTGAAGCAACAGCCTTAAACACAGGAAGAGCAGAAGCACGTCAATGAGGTGACATCTTTGGGCTGCCAGGTCCCCAGAGCGGCAGATTGGCAAAGACAGAAAGGAAGACAAGCTGGAACTCCAATCCAGATGCCTGGAAAGAGCCAGAGGCTCCAGACATACCCACTTTTCCACATTCTCGAGCTCGGCTAGCCCCTGCCCGGTTCTCACGCCATACACTTGCTTTTCGTTAGCAAATTCCGAGAGGATCAACAAGCTGGAGTGTGGGGCAAGCCTGTTGCCTGTGTTCCCACCCCTGTCTCTTCAAAGTAAGCAAAGACATGAACAACAGACTGCTTCATATTGCAGCTTGTGTGTGTGTATGTGTGTGTGTGTGTGTGTGTGTGTGTGTGTGTGTGTGTGTGTATACACATACACTTTCAAGTTTTAAATGGGGAGAAGAAATCAGGAGCTTGGCCCCTATATTAAACTTTTTAGTTGGATAGAGTTATAGTACTACATACACGCAGTATTAAACACCTTGATGAATGCATTTTCTTCCCTGACTCTATGCTCTAAGTCAACATTACCCAAGTACATTCAGATAGATGTTTATGCACATTTTATGGGGCAATGGGGGACAGAGTTCCAAGTTTGAGGTATTTCTATTTTCACATTTTAATTGTGTTTGTTTGCAGCTGGACTTCTCAGAGCCTTTTAAGGCAGATTAGATACAGTTTATGATTCTGTTTACTGGAGTAAAGTTCACCATATTTTCCAAATTTATTTGAGGCCAGAACCTGTTTCTCAAGACTATTTCTCAGAACCAGTGTTCTGCAGAAGACTCACTATGATGCTGGCTTCAGCTGCAGCTATTTTTAAGCTTTTTTGCTTATCAAAATACACTGGTGCTCACGTGTACAGGACTTCATTCATCTCCTCTTACCTGCATCTTCAGCAACCACAGGATTTCTCTTGTTTTACAACCTCTAGTGTGCTCCCAGGGACTTCATCATATCTTTCTCTCTCCTCTTTGCTTGCAAGAGACTTTCTTGACAGCACTATTTCCATCATTACCAGAAGCTTCTGGAAGGCAGTAGGTCCTGGTGGGGAGGCTCTAGACAAGAAGCCATTTCTGGCCCAGAGTCAACATTTAACTCCAAGGGGCCCCTTGTTCTGGAACATAAAACAGTGAGCATATTTGAGGCATTTGTGGAAAGATTCATGAATGTGCTTTGTTAGCATAAAAGGGCACTGAAAAACCATCAATAGCCCTAGCTCTCCCAAATTCTCTGGCAAGAAAACTCTGTTCCTTGTAGAGTCTGCCTCCATAGGTCTTACCTACGGATCTATAATTTTAACAAGTATTCTTGGTGATATTTACCACCAGAAGTATTAAGAAAGCATTAAATTATCTATGAGGAATGAAGACTAGATGGTGAATACAACAGTGAGAGTTATAGACAGAAAAAGAGCTACTTGGCTGGGAGGCAGGGAAAGAGTTGACCAACACCAAAGTTCTCTTGTTCATTACCCAAAGTAAGTACGGGGAAGAAGGTGGCTTATTGGATGCCAGAGGCCATCTTTGAGGGAAGCTAGCAAAAGAGTCCAAGCAGGAACAGAGGCAGTAAACATGGAAGGCCACTGCTCACTGGCTTGCTCTCCTTGGCTTGCTCAACCTGTTTTCTTATATAACCCAGGACTATCTGCCCAGGAGTGGTGCCACCTAAGAGGGTGGACTCCACCACTTAAATTATTAATCAAGAAAATGCCCCCCAGACATGCCCAAAGGACAATCTGATGGAGTCCATTCTTCAATTGAGGTTCCCTTCATAGATGACTCTTGTTTATGTAAAGGGGGCAAAAAAACAACCAGCGAGGCACGTGTGCATCCTTGCCCTGGGCTGAGCTAGGCTGGATCTCTGACCATTATGTCATTGATCTTGAGGTTTATACCCCTAAAATGACACTGTCACATACCACACTAGCCATGATTTGTCTGGATTTGGGGTCTTTTTAAAATTAAATTATGACCCAGTGAACCATGATAAATTGTTATCTTCATTCAGGAACTGGAGATTCGCTGGGCCCAGGGAAGGGCTATACATAATATATGCATGTGTACATACAAACAAACACGTTCTGGCTACTGGCACAACTGGTATTGATAACTCTTTATAATTGTTATTTACAATTGTCCAAGAACTTATGCATGATGAAAAAATAGAATGGCCTCCATTTTTAAAATGATCTCTGTGTATCTTCTTTATGTGACCTACACCCAGGAGCTGGGATTACTTGGCAATTTTTATTTCTTCAAGAGAGGAGCAGAGGAATAAAAGTGATATCTGCTTTACTAAAAATAAAATAAACATCCTAAACAAAAGTTTGTTATTTCTAAAAATAATCATAATCATAATCCCCCTTCATGTCTAGCCACCAAGGGAGTCGCTGCTGCAACTGATTTCTTGAAAATGTTTAAATCAAAGCCTGGAAAATCTTGTAGCCATTACACTGTAATCTCTATGAATCACCAATTTGCTTTTCATGACTTTCCCCTCATTCCTTCTATATTTTGTAGTTTATTTTGTTCCATGTTTTCAGCTGCAGCTTTGCCAAGCCCCAGAGTCTAGAAGTCACCCAAGCAGGGAATGTGTGCATCCCACTCTGCAAGCTGCCTGCCTAGCAACGAGGCACACATCTGACTTCCCTTCCATCCCATCCTCTTTCCGTCTGGCGCCGAGACAGACAGAAAGCCACCAGACCTAACACTCATGGACTGAGGCTATAAACGGTCCAGGATGCCACAGTGAGTTAGAAGCCTTCCTTCCCCAGTTACTGTGAGCGCATTCTGCAGAGATGGATGACTTTTAAGAAGTGGGGAGGTTCTGCAGTCGTGATGAGCTGGGTGCAACCACATTGTGGCTTAGTTAGTGCAATAAATAGTTTACTTTAACTTAGCTTACTGAGTCTCTCCCTTCACATCTCTCATACACAAACAATCCACTTTCCATTTGCAAACTTTACACATCTGTTTGTGAAACCACACGCTCTCTTGTTAAGCAGATATTTGTTTCTCTTTCTCCCCAGCATGGGCAAGAAGTTTCAGAGCCAGTTCACTCGATCAGCCTCCTTCACTGTGCGTAGATGGGCGTTTCTGGGTTTGCCTTGGTGTCAACAACAGGGTGGGTGTCTGGTTTACTCATTCAAACGTCTACTCGGAATTCAATACCCATCCACTTACTGACTAAGTGTTATTAGGTGTCTGCTGCTGCGTGAGCACAGGCACTGATTTGGGGTGGGATGGGATGAAAGGCAGCTAGGCAGTCAAAAACAGCAGCGGTCCCCTCGGGGCCTGTCAGCTACCTTATGCAACCTTGGAATTACAGTTGATTCTTGAGGGAGCAAGGTCCTTCAGCATGTACACCCACAAAAGGCAACCTTTGTCATACAGCCTGAGATTTCCAGAACGGTCAAAGTGCCTCACTGGGATGCTTTATAATTTACAGCACTAAATGGGTTCTACTGCTTAAGTAAATACAAAAAGAACAAAGAGCAGTCATTAGCTGTAGAGTAAGATTTTTAATTAATAATTCATAAATTGACTATATAAACAAGTTCTTCATAATAATTATAATTTGCACTGTGGGCTTGACATTTTTTTTTGAAAGGGGGAGGCGAGTTTCTGTTTGGTTTGCTCCCTATGTGTTATACCTCAGCTCTCAGAAACCCCAAAGATCCCAGTGGAATGTGATAAAATGTCCTTACACCTTAGGATATTCCCACTAACAAATGTAGCGGGACTACAGGAAACACATTTACCTGTTAGTTGCTGTCACAGGAAATCGGCTTTGCTAGCAGCAGGAAAATGTAAATGCACAATGGCAGAACTCACTGCAGGCGTGTGTCACTCCCTTCTCACATGCCAACAGGTGGGTTGACCATGCGCCACTGCCATTGTCAGATGGGACAACAGGGTCCTCTTTAACGTGGTCATCTGGGGATACACCAACAACTCAACGATCTGGAGACGGGGATGAGTCATCTTGGAGGGCTGGGAGGAGCCGTTCAGTCTGACAGTGCCTTAGCCCAGTGGTTCTCAAATTGTGGGTCGCAACCCTTTGGGGGGGTCCAATAATCCCTTCACAGGGGTCACCTAAGACCACAGGAAAACACACAGATATTTACATTGCAATCCATGACAGTAGCAAAATCCCAATTACTAAGGAGCCACGAAAATAATTTGATGGCTGGGGGTCACCACAACATGAGGAACTGTATTAGAGGGTCACAACTTTAGGAAGGTTGAGGACCACTGACTTAGTCAGTGTCTTAGTCTCTGTTCTGTTGCTGTGAAGAGACGCTGTGACCATGGCAATTCTTAGGAAAGGAAGTTTTTAACGGGGGCTGGCTTACAGTTCCAGAGGTACAGTCCGTCATCATCACGGCAGGGAGCATGGCGGCACACATGGCTCTGGAGCAGTAGCAGACAGCTACATCCTTGTCCACGGGCTGAGAGAGGACTGCGGCTTGGCATCGCTTTTGAAATCTAGAAGCCCACACCCAGTGACACACTTCCTCCAACAAGGCCACACCTCCTAATCCGTGTAATCCTTTCAAACAGTTCCACTCCCTGGTGACCAGGCATTCACATAGATGAACCTATGGGGCCATTCTTAGTCAGCATGCTTGAATTTATAAAATGTGCTTGCGTTTGACAAAAAGTACAAGTAGAAAATTTCTTATTATCATTATTGCCTTAAGATTATACCTAGACAGAAGTACCTGCACATCCTCTTCCCACAGCCTAGGGCTGGTCAGTGGTGAGGTGGGAAGCAGAAGTGATTCCATTCTTGCTTTGTTTCAGGCCCACCCAGTGCTTTAAAAAGATTCCCGATCACTAAAAAACACCCATAAAGGGTGGAAATGAGAACACCCAGATGGGAAGCTGCATGGTAAGAAACCGCAGAGGGAGATGGGTCCATTTTGTCCTCAGCATCCTTTAGCAATGACTCATGTGATAAATGCCCATGTTCGGTTCCAGGAAAAAATTTGTCTCTTCAGAAAAAATTCTATGTTTTCCATTGTCAGAAAACCAAAACTAAGTAACCCAGCATGTTTCCACTTTGCCTTCTTTGCCAAGGAGCCTGCGCCAAAAATGTATTAGCCAAGTGTTATAATTATCCCCCATCAGGTGCCTAAAGCCATCATACATTCTTTTTTTTTTGGTCCTTCAGACATCCCAGTTTTCTTTTGTCTTTAAACAGTTTATTTTACATTGATTGAATCTGCAAGTTTCTTCCATCTCCAGGGAAGGGTTTGGTCACCTGACATTCGAAGACATCTTTAAACTCAAATTCTATGAAATTTTCAATGGTTAGGGGGAAAATATTAGTTTAAAAAATTTTCTTTTTTGATGTGTGGGCACTTTGCCTGCTTGTATGTATAGGTAACATGTACAAGCCTGGTGCCCGTTAACGGTAGGAGAGGACGTCAGACTTCCTGGATCTGGAGGTACAGGTGCTTGCGAGCTGCCATTGTAGATGCTGGGAACTGAACCCAGGTTCTGTGGAAGAGCAGTGAATGCCTTTAACTGCCATCATTCTAGCCCCAAGTCTTATGCAGTTTACAACACATTAAGAGCTTACTATAGACTAGGCCCCACGCACTGTAGCTCCAGCGTCCTTAGGCTCACTAGCCTCTGAGTACCAATGAGGCCATGTTTGCATTTAGAGTCACCTTCAGCTCTGTAACCAGACCCTGTACAATGGAAGAGCATCAGGTCCCTTAGACTTCTTATTTACAGTCTTGAGACACTGCGGGCATTGAGCATAGACTGTTGACTTTGTCATTTGAACACGTTCCCCTGGGAACCTGCCCCATTGCTCCTCTTGTAGGCTCTGATCTACCAACAGTGATGACTTCTGGGAAGACACTAACCTGCAAACCCCTTGATATGTCCACATATTCCCACATAATCCCTTCCTTTGGTGGGGCTAAATGAACTGCAGGGAGACCATCATCACACCTGTCCTATAGAGAAACAATGAGGGTAAGTATGGGTGGAATCATCTAGGGAAAGGAAGCCAAGAGGGAAAAGAACTGTTCCTAGGTCCACATCTGCTGTTTTCTGGAATTGGAGAGGAAGGCCCAAAAAGGTAGGAACAACATTCAAGAGATGGTAGTGTTGAAAATCCAAGAGAAAAAACTGCCCTTCCCAAACCTTCAGAGCCCTGAGAAGCGGGTGCTATTGTTCCTCTGTGATGTGGGAAGACTACACTCCGTATGTTTTGCCCAAAACACAAAGCTCATTACCATGGAGCTGAGACTCCAGCCAAGTCTGCTGGGCTCTTTCCATGACACACCTGTGTGGAATGGGTGACAGAACAGGTCTTTCATGTTCCTCTTTGTCTGTTTCTATCTGTATCCCAAACCTACAATAGATGATGATTAGATCAAAATACTTCCAAAGTCAACTTCTTCCTCTGACAGATGCCAAAGACAGCAAGCAAATTCCTCTCTTCTCGTGTGGGCCATGGTAATGAGGAGGGAAGGAGTCACCCGTAGATCTGAAACTGAGATAGCGATGGGAGGGTTCCATTTTTAATGGGTTTTTCTACCAACACTCAAATAGATGTAAATGTGCTTCAGAAGAAGTATAAAGCACACACACACACACACACACACACACACACACACACACACACACGAATGTGTGTAATGTCAGCATTAGAGGAGAGAGGAGCGGATCTCTGGGAGTCTGCTTGTTCACTGCAGCTACAAGCCAGCCCCAATCCAGACAGTAAGATTGTGAAACTTTGTGACCATACATTCTCTTTCCCGAGGGAAGTCTCTTTCCATCTGCGACGTCTGTGTGATTGACTGTTTTGGAGGTGGAATGAATAAAAGAAGGAAGAAATATTCTGAGACTAATGTGATAAAATACTTTCTGAGGGGAGCAGTGCATTATCTGACTTCTGTGCCAGGTCTAGCCATCTGGTACTGCAGTCCCCTCGATTTTTTAGAAAAGGGCCAATGTCATCTTCTGTGTCCTGGGCATAGGGTGGGAGCAGGACTGTGCTGTCCTGGCCATCGTTAGAAGGCATGCACTGAGGCCTCTCTCACCAGGAAACTCTACTTCCTCTGAACCAGAGAATTTTTTGAGAGTGAAAACACCCCCAAAGACACAGCCAGTGTTTTTAATATTGATTTAAAGCCATGGAACCTTTTGTGTATACATAAATGTAACAAGTTAAAAAAATATTATCATGACATTTGACACCTTAATCCCTCACAAGGAGGAAGCCATCATTGTCTGGAAAATACCTTGGTAAACATGCTTGGGATATGACGTCAGCGGGAGCCAAGACCTCTGCGCAGCAAGAGCAGGAGAGGAGGGCCGAGAATAAATCTGTTTCTCTTCCTGAATGGGCACAGGAGAGGAAAGCGGGGCGAGAAAAAAGTGCAGAGTGAGAGGAAGCAGGAATTAAAGAAATGATAATGGTGGTGCCCATCTATGTACGTGTATAAACATAGACAAGAGCTTTTACTTAGGTCTGCATATCACCATCTATCTGCCTGTCTCACTATCATGGCCCCCAATATGTGAGCTGGTATGGAACACAGGACTTTTCTTTTTTACATTATTTTTATCATTTTTAGTCTTATATATATACGGGGGTGGGGCCATGCAGCTGGCTGCAGTGCTGGTGAAGGTTGGAGATGTCAGATCTCTCTGAACCTGATGGTCGTGAGGCACCAGCCATGGCTGTTGGGTCCTCTGCAAGAGCAGTACTTGAGTACTTGCTCTTAACTTCTGAGCTATCTTTCCAGCCCTAATTCTTTTACTTAAAAAAAAATAAACAAAACACATTTTATATACATATCAACCCTGTGAGCAAATATTGTAGTGATTTTTTTTAAATATGAGCAACTGAGACCCAGAAAGGCAAGTGACCTGCTCAGATCTTCTAACTAGCAGGCATGGAGCAAGGGAAATCGCATCTGCTGAAGTTAACTTACCTTGCCACCAGTTTTTTTTTTTCTTCCACCCTTCCCCTACCCCCAAAAATGTCTTCTGTTAAGTCTACAAATCCTTTTGGTGATTGAGTCAGTTTCTTATGAAACTCAAAGAAAGGCCTGAGTTCTGGGTTTGGACATGGTCCAGCTACAGTGGGTGGGATGGCTGCTACAGTGGCCCAAGAGCCAAAAGAAGTTGAAGAAGTTGCAATCACAATTGCTCCAAATTCTAGGAACGCTTAAAATCTCGGCGTCTTGAACTCTGGGATTGGTAGGCTTTAGGAAATCAAAACTGCATTTTAGGAGTACAAGGAGGATCCACATGACCCTTGAGTGTGTGTACATAATCATTACATGTCAATCCATATGAAGGATGAGGGAGGCAGGGAGGAAGGGAGGGAAAGAGAGATGGAGGGATGGAGGAAGATACTCGGACAACTCCATACATTCTGTACTTGAAATAGCAATAGCAATTAGACTTGGCATAAATGTTTATGTTAGAAGCAAACTCAAAAGAGAGACCAGAAGGAAGTGCTTATTGTACTCCTAACATTATATGGGATGTAGAAAATAGAGATTTCCCTAAAACACATGTACTTTATGAGTTGTTTTTTTTTTTTTTTTTTTTTTTGGTATCTCAGTGGTTACTGCCAACTCAGATAACAACCGAAGTCTGAGTCTTCTGTCTTCAGATATGTACATATATCTCCGCTACCAGAACCAAAGTTTTTCTTAATGAAGTAGTTCAATGCCTAGTACGGTGTTTGGCATGCACGAAGAATGTAATAAATCTATCTTGGCTCGTGAGTAGGTTAATGGATGATGGAAGCTCGGAGTGGCCAGTGAGCAGAGGTGGTGGCCCATCTCTTCTTGTCGTCAGAGTCAGCATCACCACTGAGCTGTGCAGAAGGCCGAGTGTTCTTGTTGATATTTTTTCCTTGAGGGGACCCTGCCGGCTGTAATTATCTTACCGGGGCCCAAGGCTCTTCATCCAATTTCTAAGGACACACTTTCCAGAAGACAAGCCAACCCAGGCCTGAGTCAGGGGTGTGGACAACCCAGAAGGTCTTCAGAAGATGGGAGGAACTGGAGAAGAAGTCTCACAGGATTCCTCGGTTGAGTCATCTCGATAAAGCTCAGAGCCCGTGGCCGAAGCCCTGTGAACCTTAGCTGTGGGCTGGCTTGACCTCGCTCCTTAATTCATATTCTCTTACGCTTGTAGCCTCAGAGCCTGCCTATTAAAGTGCTTTCAAATGTTTGGGAAGTCAGTCCCATTTAAGTTTATCCTCTTACTTTTGGATGACAGGAACTATTTGTAAACGGAGCACCCTGCCAGTTACCAGCCTTTATCTGCAGTTATATCACAGATGTTTTTGAAACTTGTGTTTATCTATAATTTGACACATCAAGAGGACTTTTGCTCTTGGCCCAAGCTCCTGCCAAGGCAAAGGGTTATGTGTTAAAGTTGCTTTCATCAGACCTTCACAGACCTCATGGCTGACTCTCTCATCTCCCTCACATCAGGGTTACCCAAGCTGATGTTAAGAAAGCAATTGGACACATATGTGACAAGCTGGAGAGCCCGATTGAGAGAAGAACAGGCAGGGGGTGGAGGGCAGGCTCCACTTGGAGTACTGTTCTAAATAAAGGGTTGTTTTGGAGACGCTGGCTCTGACGTCCACAAAGGCCATTTGGCCGAGGACCCAGCTGCTCTCTCATCCACCTCTGTGTTGATTACAGTGGTTGCTCTTTGCTCTGCTGCTAAACCTCAGAGGAAGATGTGTCCGGCCCCTAAAGGCATCTGGTTCACTCTCCCTGCTTACCCACCATTGCAATTAAGCCCTGAGAAATCCTATCTTGGCCAATATACAGGGAGAAGCTCTCAGTTGGAAAGATGGATGCTTTTTGTGATGGCTTTTGAAAATCATAGTACTTCATTGCTGGAAGGAGATTCTCCTAGATGATCCAGTCCAAGTCCCAGCTTATCTAATTCATGTATTCATTCAACAAATATTTGCCAGACTCCTTCTACACGCCAGGCACCGTTCACCACGAAAGGGGAATACTGGGTACGGAACAGACAAGGCCCCTCCCTCATGGAGCAAGTCAACAAATCCTGTGATTCACAGGGAGTGTTTGCTTCGGTGCAGATGACCAAAGAGGACAATGTGGGAATGAGTGATTGGTGAAGTGATGCTTTCGAAAGAGAAACCCCAAGAGGAGGCAATGTTTGAACTGAAAATAAATTATAAGAAACTCACCAAACAGAGATCCCCCTTGGAGACAGACAGAAAACAGCCAGTAGAGCTGACACAAAAACAGAAGACTGGCATGAAGCTGAGGCTTATAAGGTGGAGCTGAAAAAGAGCAGAGAGCAGGTCCCACAGGGGCAGGGGGGCTCGGACGAGGGATTTCTGTCTAATCCACTTAGAAGCAAGAACCACAGGGAGTTCTCCTAGGCAGGGATTTCCAGGCAACACAGGTTGACCCTGAGACAAAAGCTGTCTTCCTTTCTCTCCTGTTCTCCCACCAAAGTGATGATCTAGGGGGTTCGGGATATTGGAATATATGTCCTGGCACAACACAGAGAGATTAGTCCAGGAATATGTGCTCTTTTCATAATGAAAATTACTCTAGATTGAAATAGTCTCCAAGGCTGGCTTGTTTTCTGTGCTGGCTTCTCTGTGTGCTTCTCTGTATTTATCATAGATCTGTTCTGGGCTCCCAGGGGAAGAAAACCCCTGCACAGGGCAGCTCCCCAACTTGGTTAATTTGGGGTTCACCTTCAGAGAGCTTGTTGCCTCTGCAGCCCACCTGTGCCAATTTTTACTTAATAATTTTATTTAAGTGAGCTATTTAATTTTAACGTTATTTACCTGCCTCACTTGATACAATTGTGATAACTTTGATGTCTGGTTAGACTATCTTTAGTTTCACACACAAGACATAGAAGCAATATTAAGGCTTAAAAGTTTCAGCATTGTGGTTGTGAGATTATTAAATAACATGTGATTCACATGTAGTTTTAATCATCCAACGATGCCCTATGGTCTTGATCAGGTTCACATTTGGTGCTTCAGTAAAAACATTTTATGCATAACCCTACTTCCTGTACTACAGCAGAGGACAAAGCATGTGTGTGTGTGATACTGAGATAGAACATGGATTCTGGTGTTGTTAGCCTGATTCCTCCATTCCAAACCCCACCAACAGCCTCTCCCATTACAGTTTCAGCACCAAGTACCATTGTCTGACCCAGGTTTCTCAGTCTCAGCACTGATGACATTGGTGGGACATGTCTGTTTGGCAGGGATGGCCCTGTGCATTGGAGGATGCTTTGCAGTCTCCCTCTTTCCTACTACCAGATGCCAACAGCCCCTCCCACTACATCGAATATCATTAGACATGGCCAATGGTGTGTTGTAGAGCAAAATCACCTCTCTCTCCCCATCTCTGATTTGAGAATCACTAATCTGGGGCCATTTTCTCCATAAGTCCTATTGTAAATTTAATCAATTCAGTGATATTGTTCATCAAAAATCAATGGCCTTCAATCTTGTAATTCTCAAGCACTTTGCTATGACCAGCATGTATTATTATTTTTTTATTATTTCCTATTGTTCAGGTCTATTTCACTCAGAAGAATGTGAATTCCTCAAGGACAACTTTCATGTTTTTGTTCTCTGCAGTACATAGTGTACCTTGACAGGACACAATGGTGGCATTCCAAATGAGGTCAAGAGATAGGTCTTTGAGAGGACTCTGATCCTATTGTGTGGAAAAGCATGGCTGTCTGTGTGGTTGCTTAGTAGTCATTACTGCATTCACATTATGCTGGCTTTCTTCAGAATGGGCCGTGAGAGAAGGGATTTGGTAGTTCTGTCATTAGAATTGAGAATTTAGTCAAGAAACAGGTAGAGAGTGATGATGACTGGACAGACACTTCTCAGAATTAGAGTGTAATGAACGAAAAACCAGAGAAGGTTCTCCCTAAGATGGGGATGGCTTACTGCTAGAGGGGAGTGGGCTGGGAGGTCAAAAGACACATGTCCAAATGCACACGTAAATACACAAAATAATCTCAACCTGAGCTGTAAATACTTATGGAAAATAAACAATAGAGTTGTCCAAGGGCAGAGAGGAGGGAATTTTTATTCTAGACAAATGGAAGGAATGAGTTGGAAAAGCTGTTGGCAAAGTAGGGAATGGGCATTTCCCCACCCCTCCCAAAACAAAAACCAAGCAGGACTCTAAGTAGAAAATCACGAGTTCTGTTCAAAGTGAAGATCAGGGGTCAGGGTAACTGAGCCCATAGAGGAGGGGATGTAGAGGGATGCAGTACATTGTGTCCATGGCTAAGCTCTGGAATTTAAGAGCAGGGGAAAACTACTGACCAGCTTACAACACAGATGTATATGATTTATAGTTTGTAAATAGCAGTTTTATTGAGATATAATCCACCTACCATAAAATTCTTCCTTTTAAAGTGAACAGTTCAGTGGGTCATAGAATGTTCAGACTTGTGCAACCAAACTGTCTAATTTAGAACATTTTTATTGTCTCAAAAACTTCCCCACCGACAGCCAGTCTCTCCATTCTCTCTTAGACTTAGCCTAACACAGCCCATTCCATTTCCTTTCTACATGAGTCTACCTATTTGAACATTTCATATAAATGGAATTATATATCAGGTGATCTTAACATACGGTTTTCATGGTTTATCCGTATTACATGTGTGTAACTTCATGTCTTTGTGGGTGAACAATTGGGCAGTACATGAGCACACTTCACTTTATCAATTGATAAACTTTTGTTTCCACTTTTTTTTTTTTTGTTTTTCGAGACAGGGTTTCTCTGTGTAGCTTTGCGCCTTTCCTGGAACTCACTTGGTAGCCCAGGCTGGCCTCGAACTCACAGAGATCCGCCTGCCTCTGCCTCCCAAGTGCTGGGATTAAAGGCGTGTGCCACCACCGCCCGGCTTGTTTCCACTTTTTATGTTATAAAAATGTTGCTTATAAACATCTGTACACAAATTTTTGTGGGGAAATGTTTTCATTTCTTTGGGACATATTTTTGGAAGTGAAATTCATTTTTCTGGTATCTTATCTCTTTAAGGATTTTGCAACCCATTTCACAAAATATCTGTACAGCCTACAGCCCTACCAGAAACACACAAATGGCTTGGTTTTCTCTAATCTCTGTCAACACTGTCGTCATGTCTTTTTAGTGTGAACCTTCACAGGGAGGTTGGGGCGCTCTCTGCTGTCTGATAGCCCTGATTTTTATTTCCACAATGACCAATCATGCTGAACGTGGATCTCGGTGATTTTTACACGTTCTTAAAATAAAATCCACTCAAATTATTTGCCCATTTTCCACTGGGCACTTTGTCTGGATATTTTTGAGTTTAAAGAGTTAAAACATTTTTCTAGGTATGTCTTTTAACAGATATCTAACTTGCCAATATTTTCTCCTATTCTGGAGATTGCATTTGGCTTTTTCATTATGTCATTAGAGGCACAGATTTTTTGTAAGGTTCGGATGAAGCGCAGGTTACTTAATTTTTTTTTCTTTTGTGATTTTTGGTGTCAAACTTAATAAGGCTTTGCCTAAGCCAAGATCACAAAGATTTGCTCCTCTATTTACTTCTAAGAATTTTATAG